>JACGAQ010002858.1:0-35943 GCA_014119065.1 Orius insidiosus | reverse complement strand
TAATGCCTTCTTTGTTGACTACTAACCCAAATATTCTATTTCTTCAGTCAAAAACTTACATTTTTCAAACCTAAGAACCAGATCATGAGTTGCCATAAGGTCTAAAACTCTACCCAAAATATCTAAATGTTCTTCAATAGGGACGTCGCAATAAGTATGTCATCAAATAAACTAAATTTTATTCGTCTCAATAAGTGGTTTAAAAATCGCCGATAAATATCTTTGGAACACAGCCGGTGCATTGCATAAGCCAAACGGCATGTTTTTAAATTCGAAATGGCCAAAGGGAAGCACAAACCCTGTATATTTATTGAATCTTCATTCATTTTTACATGGTAATAACCATTCTTTAAGTCCAACGCAGTGAAATAAGCTTTCCCTTTTAACAGATCAAGATGATCATCAATCAAAGGTATCGGAAACCTATCCTTTCGAGTGATCTTATTTAGTTCTCTATAATCCACACAAAGGCGATAATCGCCAGTTTTCTTTTCACCATTACTACAGGACTGCTGTATTCAGACTGACTTGGTCTCACAATGCCCTGCCTAAGTAAATCATCAATAATTTCCCGAGCAGCTGACTTTTCTGCTACAGACAATCTCCTTGGCCTAAAGTAGAAAGGTTGAGATGAACTAATGAAATTTTCATCTCAAAGTCTATCGGACTGTGAACAGGCCTAGGAGCCGACACATAAGATCTAATTAACGAATTAACCCTTTGTCTAACATGATGATCAATATTATCACTGAGTTTTACCTCACTACATTCTGTAATACCGCATATATCAATGTTAAAAATATCGGGTAATGAATTTTCACCCTCTACAGGGTCCTGATAACTTTTGCCCTCGGAAAATTTATCCCCCTTAACTACTTGGCTATCAAAAGGTTTCTTTCGCATGACTCGAACACCACTCGATCCCACCACCACAACGTGACTTCAATATCATCCAACCCATAAACAAAATCGCGGCCTAAAATCACCTCAAAGGGTATGGCCTTAACAGGAACCACATAGAACCTTAACTGTACATTTACATTTTGAATACTATAGTAGTTATAAAATTACCAATTATGTGTATCGATGAGCCGTTGACTCCCTCATAACCAGTCTCAGGTGGTGGCAGCAACGTCACGAACTCGGGTACGCAGCTCAGGCGAATCAAAGAGATGGGCTTCCAGAATCAACAAGCGCCATAGACGATTTGGTTGAAGAAAAATTACCAGACGTTTCGGGGACGAAAAAAATCGACTCCAAACATAATTGGGATGTTGCGCTTCCAGTCAAACAATTTATCGGCAGTTTCTTCGTCGGACAATTCTTTATTTGGTGTTCAGTGGATCCACAAGCATAACAGGATCCTGGCTGTCTTTTTGGTTTCTTGCAGTTATTCGCCAAGTGGCCAATAGCGTTGCAATTGTAGCAACGAGACGAATTTTCCACCTTCCAGAGTCATTTGTAGGTTTTCCGACCGATTTTGGCGAGGAATTCGCCTTCCACTAATTTCGGTGTGGAATGCTTTCTTAATTTGTATATAAGTTTTCATCTTTACCTTAAACTCCTTAATCGACTCACATCCATATAGGATTTGCTTCCGGTCGTTGGAGTCCTGAATCCCATTTATGACATGAAAAATTAGGGATTTGTCGTCCAGCTCACCCTTCGACGCCAGCTCTTTCATAGACAAAAAAATTCATAGACGTCCTCATCTGATTTCATCTTCTTTTCACTAAGTACTTGGTGAATTTCCGCTTGAGACAAAGTGACCTTAAATTCGTCCAACAGTGCTGTCTTCAGCTGTTCCCAGCTCGCAATGTCCTTCTCCAGCTATAAAAAGCTCAGCCGATCCCTTCATGTGTTTCTTCGCAACAAGGTACGTTTCGAGAGGCGTCCAATTAAAAACTTCTTGGTTTCGACTGACTTCGGTTAGCCAGTGCTCAATCGACATTCCCTTCGTTCCATAAAAATCAGGAATGGCACCTTCCATATCCCGAAAACAAATACGAGAAGAGAAATCATTACTCACTCGTGGACGTCGCGCAGGCGAGTCGGACCTCTCGGACCTCATGTCGCTTCGGTCTTGATCTTTCTCGAAATTACGTAGACGATCTAATAAGACTTCTTTTCTTCCCTTAGAGTCTAATCCAAGATTTTTGAGTTTCTCCTTCAACTCACGAACCGATAAATCCATTTTGTCTCACCGTGCGGGAACTTCAACCACGTGTCGACGAAAAAAAAAGTTCAAAATAATAGTTCTTTTATCCCACTTCTGAAGATGTAAGGTGTTAGGATAACCAATTCATTAAAACACATAAAAAGTCAATTCACAATCAAATTTAATTAAACACCGAGCGAACATTACAACCGTTGCAAAGCATAAAAAGAGAGTCTGAGTATAACCGTAAACTCCCTCCCTCCCAGTCTGGCCACACTACATGACAGTGTTGTCCCCGTTACAGTTTCGAGAAATGTGAGGCTTTCACTATGGGAGAGTGGGACATCCCTGCGGCAGACGATCAATTATTCCTGCCTTGATACTTATGTCATTAATATGACTGAAAAACGAGGAACCTAAAATAGAAAAAAATTAAGGCTTTTAGGGAGTAAACATGTCGGAATTATTTTTTTCTTATGTATCTATGTGAAAAGGAATTTTAAAAGATGAGTAAAAAGTAAATGAAGAGCTTCCAACGAAAACTTCCTTAAAGAGAACAATTTAGGAGGGGGAAGTATATAGGAGGGGAAGTATATGGGAGGGGAAGTATAACAGATGGGGAAGTATAACGGAGCGGGAAGTATAAGGGAACGAAACTATAAGGGAATGAAAGTATAACGAAGGGGAATATATAAGGAAGGGAAAGTATGAAGGAGGGGGAAGTATAAGGAAGGGAAACTATTAGAGAGGGGAAGTATAACGGGGGGAAGTTTTTTTTTCCAAAATTTTTCCCGTTTTTCTTTTCTTTTTTTTAATTTTCCGAGTTTTTTTTTTAATTTTCCGAGTTTTTTTTTGTTTTTTCACAAATTTTCCGTTTCTTTTTTTTAATTTGCGTTTTTTTTTTCTGAAAAATTTTCCAAGTTCTTTTTTTTCGAAAATATTTTTAAGTGTCAAGGTAGAAAATATAATGGACTCTTTGGCCTAGGGATGTGCCTCTCGTAATGGGTAGAAGTAAGCAATTTCCCTACTAAAAAAAAAAAATAATAATTAAAAAGTGGCAATTTTTTTACATCAAAAATTCTTGAAAAATATAAGAGAGTAATTGGTGAAAATTTGGTGAAAATCGGACCAACGGTTCGGCCGCAGCGAATTTTAAAATTTCAAACAGCCATATCCGCCATTTTTTCGAAATTCAAAAATCGCCCTCGTTACATTCTTCACCGGCTAAAGAAATTGTGTGAAAATGTTTTGAAAATCGGTTGAAAACTGTGGCCGTAAAGTGTTCCGGAAAATAAATGCTACGGCCGGCCGGCACCACAGACAAAGTTGAGATCGGTAAAGATCAATATTCGATTTGACCCTTCGGGGTCCGGAAGACCCTTCCCCAAAAACCAGACGTGGAGGGTATCACAATAACTTCTTTAAGGAAGTTAAAATGAGTGAAACGTCCGCTGATAATGAATGGCTCATTGATCCTAAAATACTGCCCCTACTAAACAAAAAGTATAACTACCTAAATTTCTGTTGTAAATTTTTCACCTACAACTTTTTTTATCCCCCCCCCCCCCATAATCAGTTTTTTGCAAAAATAATCGGTTTATCCGTTACCGTTATTAAAAATTTCCATTCAGACTTTTGATTAAAAAATATATATCTGGATTCAAATTTTTTTTTTTCTATCTCACCGAAACCAGGAAATCAAGCGATCGGGTTGAAGGGAATTGATTAAAATAAATTAAGCGATAGCGAGCAACAGGCTTCCCCAATTAGGTTGTCTTCAAGGGTTGGGCACCAGACTAGCTTTTAATGAAGAAACGAATTTTCCGATATTTTCGTTAGACCGAATCGCCCTCTTTCCTTAAAAAACCCTAACAAGGCCAAACAATTCAAATTTACAGAAATCAGCGAAAATATGATTATGACGGAAATCGCTTCGTTGGAGTAAAAACTTAAAAAATTTAAAAGATTTTTTTTTTTTTTGCTGCGTTTAAAAGGTAGAAAATAAAAAGAGGGAGACAATAGACTGTTTATCCGACAGCACCGGACGACTTCGACCCAACATCATGGACACACCGAGGCTTAAGCCCTTATCAGGGGAGATGTCGAGACAAGAGACATTCCCGTCCCTTATCTATCCCAGAGGCTTTTGTTGTAGACCAATTTTAGAACTTCAAACCTCCTTTTTTCATATAAAATTTAAAAAAAAATCATATCTTTAAAAAGCAAAATTTTTATATCTAAAATTTAATATTCATGACTCATACAAATGAGTTGAAAATATTTTCTTTTAATTTTACCAAGTTATTCAAGCCCAAAACCGCCCTTTTTAAATCCAGTTTGTTCTATAGCGTGTTTTAATGTTAAAGGAAGGTAATTTAATTTGTTATTATGGTTTTGAATTACGTTTTGATGGTTTTTAAAAGGGGAATTTTTGTCGGAAATGAATTATTTAAGTTTGTTTGGAAGTTTTTGTTAAAATTGTACTGAGGATATATGGCGAGAGCCAAATTTATTTTCTGTGCCGACGACTAAATAAATAATATATACAAACATAATTTAAAAAACTCAATTTGGTTGAGAAATTTGTGGAAAAAAAAGAAAAAAAAACACATGGCACGCGCAGGTCATTTTCCACTCAATCGCTCAGAATAAACACTACGCGGTCTTACCCTACTTTCTCCTGTACCTCAAGGGTAATATTTTGGTCCTTTGGAAACCGTTATTTTGCCTAAAATGGCCTTAAAATGGGCTGGTAACCAACCGGGCCAAATATTTTCATCAACGACCCAAATATATCTAACTGGGCCAACGACTTGACAACTATCGTGCCCAACTCGGCCAACCACTCGAAATCCATAGTTACTAATTCGGCCAAAAACTGGTGCCCAAGTCGGCCAAAATTAATACCGTCGATTTTGTAGTAGGATAACAAAAAAAAAATCAAAATTAAAAATTTAGGTACTTCATATTTATTGATCCTACAGTTGTATCGTTTTTATATTCGACTGTCAACCCGAACCTCTGAATTGCACGCCACCAAGCTTGAGTTAAATGACCTGCATCCCACTTGCCGGGCGCACGGCCATGCCTTTTTTTAAGGCATTTTTGACCAAAATTGCATTTTTAAGGCATTTTCGACCAAAATTGCCTTTCATTAAAAGCATTTTTCACAGTTTTTGTCTGAAAAACAACAGATTTATGGCATTTTTGACCAAAAATTGCCTTTTTTTAAAGGCATTTTCGACTAAAATTGCATTAAAAGCATTTTTCACAGTTTTTGTCTGAAAAACAACAGATTTATGGCATTTTTGACCAAAAATTGCCTTTTTTTAAGGCATTTTTTACCAAAATTGCATTTTTAAGGCATTTCGACCAAAATTGCATTTCATTAAAAGCATTTTTCACAGTTTGTCTGAAAAACAACAGATTTAAGGCATTTTTGACCAAATTACCTTTTTTAAGGCATTTTGGACCAAAATTACCTTTTTTTAAGGCATTTTTGACCAAAATTTTTTAAGGCATTTTCGACCAAAATTGCCTTTCATTAAGAGCATTTTCACAGTTTTTGTCTTAAAACAAAAATGGCAACAAAAATTGACTTTAAGGCATTTTTGACCAAAATTGCCTTTTTTAAATTTAAGGCCTCTTCTCGTTTACTGTTTTAAACAAAAAAAGTGGAATGTAATTATTTCCGATAAATCCGTGTGTCTTGAAATTAAAGTACGAAGCGCAAACTTACCATTTTAAAAACATGGTTAAGTAGTAAAAACGACCAATTCTCCTCGCATTTGTTGATAATCAAGTATTGGCCCAGTTGGATACAATTATTTTAGTGTTCATTGGCCCAGTTAGATACTTATGATTTTGATACAATGGCCCAGTTAGATACGTCCATCGGCGACATTTTTTATCAGGTAGAAAGGATTGGCCCAGTTGCAAGACTCCCTTAAAATGTGCTGAACTCATTTTGTTATAATAATTTTGCTGGATGAAAATGGTTCATAATATTATAATAAAGACTTCATATATTTTAATGAGTTATACGTCCGTCCATAGTTTACGAGCAGTAAAATCACATCATATCCAGATAGCAGAAAATGATCTAATAATCCAGTCCGATAAATCCGATCCCGGGAAGATATTTCAGGGAAACAGAGCTAGAAAGCTCCCCGCGGGTTGATATTGAACTGGTAAATCATCGAAATTGGAGCAAGTCTGTGGAAAGAACATAGGAGTTGTAAATTACTGACTAATGAATACGGGCCGGCAGCCTCCAAAACCCCCACCGCGCCTCGCGAACCCGCGGCCCCATTATATATTCCGACTCGGCGCTTGACTTTAAAATTTATTACGCAGGCTTTAATAAATAAATGTACTTAGTGAAAGGAAAAATGTTTTGTAAATATCTCACAACATGCTTTTAATTATACCCATTAATAAAGGTTGAAAATTCTAATTTCTTTATTAATTATGTATTTTTTGCACTTCAACTTTTTTTACCTCCTATAATTTCTGCGTTCATTAAATTCGACTTCATTTAAATAACTTAATGGCTGAAATTCGGAAGGGGGGCTCCTTGTACAAAAGGATTATGGGCTTAGCCTCCGTTAGGCAGTGGGTGATTGTAGAGATATAAAGCTTTAGCTACTTATTGGGATGTAAATTGCACGCTGGTGAACCTCAAGCTGTTGTAATTGAGACCGGCAATTGCTGGAATCCGCTAGCGGCAGAATTCGTGCCATTAAAGCCGTTATTAACTTTGGACTCGAGTGTTATTAAGGAAGACGATTATTTTTTAAACTTGTACGTTTCTCATTGAAGGATTTCAATTTTTACCTAAATTTTTTTTTCCGTCATTCAGCTTAGAATCCCTCCTGTATTTTTTCCATTAAGGAGGTATGATGGTTTTAAGTGAGTTGCTTTGCAAATTTTCGATGTTAACAACGGTTTTCGGTTTTTCCCTTTTATCTCGGAAACCGTCGCTCAAAACGAAAAAATGTCAAAAGTAAAAGTTGTAGGTACTAAAATTACTACATAAAATATCTTATTAGTTTTTTCCGTCAGAGCAATACTTTAGGAGTATGGAAGTATTTAAGTTGGTTGCTTTGCAATTTTTCGTTGTTAACAACGGTTTTCGGTTTTCCCTTCTATCTCGGAAACCGTCGCTCAAAACGAAAAAAACGTCTTAAGTAAAGTCGTAGCTACGGAAATTTCCTACAAAAAAGACCTCATTTTTTTGTCAGAGCAATACTTAAGGAGATATGAGGGTTCTTAAGTGAGTTGCTTTGCAAATTTTCGTTGTGAGCAACGGTTTTCGGTTTTTCCCTTCTATCTCGGAAACCGTCGCTCAAAACGAAAAAATGTCAAAAGTAAAAGTTGTAGGTACAAAGATTCCTACAAAATTTCTTTATTTATTATTTGCGTAAGAGCAATATTTAAGGAGTTATGAGGTTAAAACTAATAATCCTACAGAGCCTGTCTGAAAACTTAAAACCTTCATATCTCCTAAAATATTGCTCTGACGGAAAAAAAATAAGATATTTTATGTAGTAAATTTCCGTAGCTACAACTTTTGCTTAGGACATTTTTTCGTTTTGAGCGACGGTTTCCAAGATAGAAGGGAAAAACCGAAAACCGTTGCTCACAACGAAATATGTACAAAGCAACCAACTTAAAACCCTCATATCCCCTTAAGTACTTGAGAAAAACCTAAATTTTCCATAATTTTGGGTGTATTCCTCGCTTCTTAAAAGATTTTGTTGAAACAATTGTGAATAAATGCAAAGAAAGAGAATAAATTGATCTAAGTAAAGCAGATTTTTTATCCAAAAAATTAAATCAGTATTCTAATAATTGTACATTCCAGAGTTGGAACTTCAATTCCAAGTTGTTGAGTTTCTTTTTCTTTTGAAAAGATTTTGTTTTACGAGGAGTGGAAGGGCTCTGTATCGAAAGAGTTAACAAAGTAACCTAACCTTGGTCTGAAATAAAAACGAAGTGACCTGAGAGTCTTTCGAAAAGAGAGAAGAAGGGGGTGAATCAATCAAGTTGAAAAGGAGAGGGGTGCTGAAGGGATGGAAGGAATGAGGATGGTTTATCCCGTCTTTGAGACATGCCCTGAGCCCATACAATTCCCAGGAGTTCCTGTTACCAGCGTCCCAAAAGGACTCAGACCAAACATTCATTTGTACGCGATACATTTACTTTTGGACCCATTCCTGTAAATAAGACAACATGTAATTTATCCAAGGAAATCTCTAATTTATCATTTAAAGAGGATTAATTCAAAATCCTTTCTAAATTACTATTAAACATGGAAAGCTCTGCCACCAACAATTAAAAAGTTAGGTGCTCCATGGCTATACCTCATATGAGGCGCTACGGGTACGAAGGGCGAACTCAACATCGGACAAATTTTTTTTATTTTCAGATTCTAGACCTCTTGGTGAATACACTCATATAATTTTTATGTTGAGTTCGCCCTTTTCCCCCCTTTAAATACGTAAAAAACCGATATGCGGCAAAGCTCAACTGCGATATCCGATCGGGTACGAAGGGCGAACTCCACATCGAAGTCCACAACCTCCACTCCTTTTCCCATTCCAGTGCATGACTTTTCTTGAGTTCGCTTGTAACATAAAACTTTAAAATGCGAATATCTCGAAACTACGTTTTGTTGAGTTCGCCCTTCGTACCCGGAGCGCCTCATATAATACATATTTGTTTTTCTCAATTGAATAGATTGTTCTAAAAAACTAACAATTTATTTTTAGAAATTGGCATGTAGGACAAACGGACGGTTTTATTCATTTTGTGACGTCATAATGTCCAAAAAAATTTTTGAACACGTTAAACTGGGCAGTATAAGAAGAGCTGCCACCAGTAGAAGAAGCTCCTCCAAAAATCTTAGATCCCAGGGGGGGTCATCGAGAATTAAAAAAAAACAGTCATACCAATTCTTAAATTCTTCAACTTCTCAAGTTCCTTACTTTGTGGGGGGGGGGGGTAAAAGTTCCTTAATTTCGAAGACAAAGGGGGATAAAAGTTCCTTAATTTCGAAGACAGAGGGGGATAAAAAATCCTTACTTTCATAGAAACGGGGGGGGGGGGGGGAGTTCCTTAATTTCGAAGACAGAAGGGGAGTAAAAGTTCCTTACTTCCGTAGACCCTCGGGGAGTAAAAGTTCCTTACTTTAGTAGAAGGGGGGAGTAAAAGTTCCTTACTTTAGTAGAGGGGGGGGGGGTTACGTGCCGATTTTTTTGAAAGTCATTTTTTTATGTGTCCCCCAACCTTCAAGTTAGTTTTGAAACCGCTAGATAGCCTACAATGCGCAAGAAGTGGGGCTAAACGTGATTTGATTTGGTGGAAAAAAGTTTGAAATTGATTTTCGCTACATTTTTCCAACAAGCTATTCAATTGTTTAACAATATAAATCAGGATTAGAGAGTCTGACGTTGACGAGGAGGTATTTTAGAGTCTTTACATTTAATGTAGGTCAGCGTTCCAGATTGATGCCGTGGAACCGGGCACTTGTTCCGGCTTTTGTTTTCCGAGTGTGGCGAACGTTTTGGAAGGATTTGTCCCTGCCTCATGTCAGTACGAGCTGTCCGTGTTCGCCGCAACGAAACCTTTTTCACCTAACGGGAAAACACGAAAATCGACATTTTATACCTTGTTTTCTATTAATGTAATTACGAAATGTATGAGGAAGCAACGAATTTCGATTCAACTGATATTCTGTTAGTATGACGTTGGATAAACCACAGGTCAACGAATTCATGGGAAACAGTTTCAATGAAAACAGATCGTAGATGAGGGCTTTAGCACTTTATGTTTATTCTCTGGAATTTGAAAAGTCTCTAATTTAAGCGCGTCATAAACGTAGTATCAACTTTTTGCGGACAAGTTTATACATGACTTCAAGACAAATTGAGGCGCTCCGGGTACGAAGGGCGAACTCAACAAAACGTAGTTTCGAGATATTCGCATTTTAAGTTTTATGTTACGGGCGAACTCAACATAAAAGTCATGCCCTGGAATGGGAAAAGAAGTGGGGGTTATGGACTAGGATGTGGAGTTCGCCCTTCGTACCCGCTCGGATGTCGCAGTTATTGCTTTTCCGCATATCGGTTTTTACGTATTTAAAGGGGAAAAAAAGGGCGAACTCAACATAAAAATTATATGGGTGTATTCACCATGAGGTCTAGAATCTGAAAATGAAAAAAAAAAATGTCCGATGTTGAGTTCGCCCTTCGTACCCGGAGCGCCTCAATTCAAAACTGTTACCCCAGCTGATCTATACAGGTCCCAACTAGAATGGACCAGCTTTACGGTAAAGCCAAAAAAAAATTAAATGAGGCGCTCCGGGTACGAAGGGCGAACTCAACATCGGACAAATTTTTTTTTTTTTCATTTACAGATTCTAGACCTTTTGAAGAATACACCCATGTAATTTTATATTGAGTTTGCCCTTCTTTTCCCCTTTAAAATACGTAAAAACCGATATGCGGCAAAGCTCTAACTGCGATATCCGAGCGGGTACGAAGGGCGAACTCGTATCCTAGTCCACTACCCCCACTCCTTTTCCGGGAGCCCCACTCCTCTTGGAACAGCTCACCGCCACGAAATAAAAATATAGGTATTATACATTTTGTGAAATAATAATCGTAAAAAATATTCGATAATTTTTAAAAAACCCTTTCCTCTATGATTCTATAAAATCTAAAATCTCGCCACGAAAATTCCAGAGAGTGACTTTTCTGTCGAGTTCGCCCTTAACGGAAAACTTTAAAATGCGAATATCTTGAAACTACGTATTGTCGAGTTCGCCCTTCGTACCCGGAGCGCCTCAAATGTTAACCCCCTTTATTTTTGACGGGGATTCAACTCCATTTGGTAAATTGATAATATAAGAAAAATTTAAAAAAAGTTAAAATAAATCAATAATATTTGCAAAATATAGTTCTGCAGGTGAATTTACTTATTACCTTTCGTGCAATGGACTGCCAATAAACGATGTTGGAAAAAAAAAGTTTGTATTTTATTTTGTATTTTTCTTTGTATATTTGCCCTTTACAAAAAAAAAAATTGAAAAAAGGGAGAAAAGAGAGGAAAAACATATATAAAGCAAAATGTTCCCGCCCTGACGACTCTCCCACAAATGGCCAATTGAATACAAAACCGTTTCTGAACTTGTAAACTATTTGAGGGTTGGGGGGTGGGGAGAAACAACACCGAAGGCATCAACCGTTCCGGATCCTCGCTTGTCTCTTCACAATCAACAGGAAGTCTCCGGCACGCCGGAGGAAACGATTCTAGCAACCAAATCTGAATTTACATAAGAATGTAACGGGCTTTTTTTTTAAAAAAGAACGTTCACGGAGAGCCAAGAAACTTTCCAAACCGGAATCGGTTTACCAGAAGATATTTTAGCAACATTTTTTGTTAATTTAAAAAAAATCTCCACAATTTATCAATAATCTAGCTTCCGTCGAACATAAATCGACGAATACGTTGATAACGTTTTTAAATTTTTTTGTTTAATTTTTATTTATATAAAAATTATCTCTTGTTGTTTAATTAACTTTAAATTCAATTCTGACATTTGTTTTATGATTTAAGTTCTTTGTAATGTTTAAAGTAAATTGAATCCAATTTGTTTTAGGTTTAGGAAATGTAATTTAAAAAAAGAATAATTGAATCGGGAGTTTTAATTTTCCACTTTTTTTTTTATTAACTCGTTTTGTAAAAATCTGATAAGTAAGAATAAAAAGGTCCCTTTTGTAGTATTTTCTCAGGCTATCCGCCCTTTATTTTCGTTTCATTTCAAGTTGAATAATTACATATTTTTTTCGGGGTGTCTGAAAAAAAATGCTGTTCGAAATGGGTGGCAAAGGACGATTTTAAGTAGGGTCTTACTCATGAAAGAGGGTCAACAATGAATAGCAAATGAATAAATCCCTTTTGTTTTAGCTTCCTGGTCGAGAAGGGTAGTGAGAGGGGAAAAAAAAATTTATTTTCCACAACGTTAATTCGATGCGATTTTCTCAGTTACTCTATTCATTGAAGATCCATTGTTTAATTTACCATTAATTAAGGCGTAAGATTAAAAAAAATTAATTAATTTTTTTTCAGGTTTCCATGTCGAACGCGAGCCAGGTCGTTTTGAGCAAAGTTGGTTTCAACCTTTCTGGCAACTTGAGCTGTGAAGTAACGACAGATTCGCCATTTTTTAAAACGGCGATGGTCTCAAAAGAGCTCATGGTTATAGGTGAGTAATTTTTTTAAAAAGTTTTATTTTATGGGTTTTTGACTTATCGGACGCTTATTTAGAATTTTTTTATTGACTAGTTTCGCACCTCATTTGTTTAATAAAAATTTTTTAAAAAAACCAAAAAGCACAAGTCGGTACAATTTTTTTAAGTAATTAACACTAAAAACAAACCAACTAGGTATGTAAATAATTTTAAGTAAATTTAAAATGTTGTATATAAAAAAATTTTTTATAATCTTTTAACAAACCAATCTTCTAGTCAATTTAAAATTTTATGATCTTTTTTATTAATTTAAGTCTCTTTTATCCAATTGTTGAAAGTTAATCTTTGCTAATTGTTAATTTAAAAGTAATGTTTATATAATTATTATTTATTCAACTTCGTCTAATGTGTAATATGGTGTTTCAGTTCTGAAGAGGCGCCCACTTGAGGTGCGAAACTAGTCAATAAAAAAATTCTAAATAAGCGTCCGATAAGTCAAAAAACCCATAAAATATATCATCCAGCGGACATAAAACCCATCATCATAAAAAGTTTTAACTCATTGGACTTCGTGGCTAAAACGTTAGACTATAAAATAATTGAGGCGCTCCGGGTACGAAGGGCGAACTCAACAAAACATAGTTTCGAGATATTCGCATTTTAAAGTTTTATATTACGGGCGAACTCAACAGAAAAGTCATGCCCTGGAATGGGAAAAGGAGTGGGGTTGTGGACTAGGATGTGGAGTTCGCCCTTCGTACCCGCTCGGATATCGCAGTTTGAGCTTTGCCGCATATCGGTTTTTACGTATTTAAAGGGGAAAAAAGGGCGAACTCAACATAAAAATGGGTGTATTCACCAAGAGGTCTAGAATCTGAAAATGAAAAAAAAAAATTTGTCCGATGTTGAGTTCGCCTTTCGTACCCGGAGCGCCTCAATTATAGTTTTAAAAATGATAGAAAATTCGTCCGATGTTGAGTTCGCCCTTCGTACCCGGAGCGCCTCAATTATAGTTTTAAAAATGATAGAAAATTTGTCCGATGTTGAGTTCGCCCTTCGTACCCGGAGCGCCTCAATTATAGTTTTAAAAATTATAGAAAATTTGTCCGATGTTGAGTTCGCCCTTCGTACCCGGAGCGCCTCAATTATAGTTTTAAAAATGATAGAAAATGGGTAAAAAATAGCCACTAAACTGTATGTCGCGATATCGCGACGTTGCGGGTCTGGGGTTTTACCTAGGCTTAAGGGTCCCGAGGCGTTAAGGGCGGACTCTTACGCTAACTCTATTTATGTAACCATAAACTAAAAAGATTTATTTTCCTCAATAGTAAACTTTTTTTTTCTCTTACTCCTTCGGAGGTAAAAAAGATTTTTTTTACCAAGAGTATTTTAGGAAAGTTAGGTGGTTTCGGGACGTAGAAAGTTAAAAATGATAAATGAATAGTAGACCTCGGTGAGTGGGAGTTTCGTTCTGTTTTTGAAGGAAGGGACTTTTTTTCCCCTTACCCTTCACCGTTACTGATCTAGGGGGCTCCGCAGAACGTTCTTTTCCCGGGCAGCATTATGGGATTGTGCCCGCATGAAAAATGTATCATTTTATTCGACCTTCTCGAGTTCGAGCTCAAACTGCGGTGATTACTTCATATTTCCGGATAAATTTTTTTTTACCAACAAAACCACACTTTTTTGTTGAACAATAAGTAAATGAAGGAATTTTTTTGTTTGTCCATTTAAAAATGAAATGTAAAATTAGGCAGAACATTTTTTATTCTTCTCATAGGATTATCCTTTTTCGCAAAGGCGGAGTAGAACAAGTTTATAAGTGGCTTAACGTTAATAATTCCTTGAGCCATTTTGAACTTCCTCTTTCACAGGTGTTAACCGTGAAAAGGGGAAATTACGAGGCTTAACAAGTCAAGAAAATTGCATTTTTTTTTTTCAACGTTGTCATCCCTGGAAAATTAACATTGTTTTCGTTCCAAAAGAAACAAAAAATAAAATTTTAATTGAAAATTTCTTGAATTGTTTTGGCATGTTAATGAATGGCCTGGAACGCTTGGCTGGGGGTGAACTCTATTAATTATTAAACCAAAGACATGCCTCAGTTTGACTGGTATCATTAGTTGAAACTTGATCTTGGAGCTATTTGCGGTGGGGGTTACGCTTCCCGGTTCACAATTTTCTCTTAAACCCGTTTTTCTCGCTTATTTCTGCGTCTCGGGGGTTTTTGAGGGCAAAAACGGCGTTTTTGGGGGTTTTTCTACGTCCCAGAAGTGTTTTCGGGGCAAAAAACGCAAAAAAAGTTTTCGACCTTTAAACCCGTTTTTCTCGCTTATTTCTGCGTCTCGGGGGTTTTTGAGGGCAAAAACGGCGTTTTTGGGGGTTTTTCTACGTCCCAGAAGTGTTTTCGGGGCAAAAAACGCAAAAAAAATTTTCGACCTTTAAATTGTGGTTACATTATGAAATTTTATGTCTGGAATAAACCCTGGCAAAAAATTCTAGAAAAATTAGAAAAACCCACTGAAAAGTTACAATTTTATTTCGAGAAAGTCAATTATTTTTATGGTGTGCTACTGAAAAAAAAACCTTTCTCTGACTTTTGATGTTTGCAGTATGGTTGCGATATGTCGGGGTTATATTTTTCGAGCTCGACGCCCCGGCTTGTCACAGATCCCCACTGCCTTTTGTATAACGTAATAACTCATCCTCCTAACAATTAGACCCACTTCAGTGAAGGAATTTGCATATTTATAATCCTACACTCGCTGTACTCTTTGTCGCATTCAACTTGTCGCTTCTATGGTGGAAAAAAAAGTTTGAAAAATACACAAATATGGTTGATAAAGGGTGATTTTTTTAACTTCCTCAAAAAGATGTTATTAGCCGCCATGCGATGGTTTCCATAAAAGGTGCTAAAGCACAGGAAAAAGTGATTTTTACCGATAATGAGGTTGTCTGTTGTGCCGTCCTGGTGTGGGTCTTTTTATATCTAAAATCCACAGATTTTTCGTTATTTCCCTCACCCAAAAACACCCTTTTTAACAATTAAAAAAAAAGTTGGCGGTTATTTCTTGAGTAAAAAAAATTCGTCCAGATCAACACATTTTTCCCCCAGACAATGTCCTCATTTTACGACCAAAATAAGGCGGTAACATATGGAACCATATGTCGCTTCAAAGCAGCGACAACTTCGTAAATAAGTCTTTGTACTACCCGTAGTTTTGTAAAATATCGCATTTTCTACCATCCAAAAGTTTTTATTAACTTCCTTAAAGAAGTTATTGTGATACTGTTACGCCGAAATCAAAATGCCGGCTATGCTCCAGTGGAGACGGGGTGGGACGATTAAAATAAAAATAAAATAAAATGTTCTTCGAGTTGGACGCCACTTGGTTATTTAGGGTAAAACCAAGAAAACCAAAGGGAAAAAAAAATATAAAATAAAAACGAAACTTCTAAGTTTTACGCCGGTCACAAAATGATATATTTACAAAACTAAAATTAATACAGAGGAGGAAAAAAAAATTAAAATTAACTAATTGCTACTTCCGGCAACACAAAAATTAAAATGGGGTGGGGTCACACAATAGCGATCGATCGAGGGAGGATTATTCTTAATCTATTTACAAAATGAGGAGCTTACTCACTAATGAGGCGGTACTTTTCTTTTCTTCTTCTTCGAAGTCCTTTTTCAAGTTTCCCAATCTGAGTGGTGGAGACGGTGGCCGTAGGCCGGAGAAGGAAGTCTGGAAAAATAGTTGGTCCGCCGAAGCGTCTTTTCTTTTTCTTCTTCACAATTTTCCTCGTCCGCCTGTCTTATCGCTTCCGTGTCGGCCGGTCGACTCTCTGTCTCTCTCTTCCTCTACTTCTCCTCCTTCCCGGGTGCCTAATCCTCAGTTTTATGTTTTTATTTCCCACTTAAATTTCCTTTTGTACGGGAAACGTAACAAACTCTTCCCTTTCGTAAAAAAACAAAAAAAAAGTTCGGAAGCCCGTCGACTCTAATATTGGTCCTCCGGCCCCGGATCTCGCTTCAAGTCTTGAACGTGCCACACTCCTGCGTCGCCGCCGTCCTCAACCTTCTCCAGTTCGTAGCTCACGCTGCCTACTCTGCGCCGTACTTTACGTTCAACGAAACGGGGTGCTAGCTTACCCGAGAAGTAAGTAGCCGCTTCTGATTGTGGGTGCGTACGACACCACACCACGTCTCCAGGGGAAAACTCAACGTCTCGCCGACGCGCATTGTATGTCTGGCTCGCCTTCTGATGAGCTCGCTCTAGACGATCCTTCACCTCCTCGTAGAGCACCGGAACGTTCTTCGATCTCTCAATACGAGTCCCTCGGTCCATTGTGACATCACGGGGTCCACCTTCGACTTCATCATCAGTTGGGTAATCATCCCCCGATCGAGGTAACTCTCGCGCGAAATTCAAATAAGCTGGCGAGTACCCTGTCGCCTCGTGGACCGCAGTGTTGATAGCGAAGCTCAGCTTCGGAAGCTCTTTGTCCCATCTCCGGTGATTGTCTTCAACATAAGAAGAGATCATCGTCTTGATCACTCTATTAACTCGTTCGGTTGGGTTCGCCTGGGGGTGGTATAATGACGTCATCCACGATCGGACCTTATTTTGGGCCAACATGTTCTGAAACTCTCTTGACTTAAACTGCCCGCCGTTGTCGGTCAAGATGATCTGAGGTACACCGAACATCCAGAAAATTCGTTCTTCTACCAGCTGAGCGACTTTCTTCCCTGTGGCTTGTCTTAACGGGAATAAGGAGGCGTGCTTCGTGAAATAATCACAGACCACCAGAAGATGACGGTTCTGCTGCGACGAAACCGGCAGGGGCCCCATTAAATCGGCACTGATCATCTGGAACGGCCGAGTAACAATCTTCTGTCGACCCATTCTCCCAGACGGTCCAGCTTGCGACGGTTTTAGGGACAGGCAGGTGGGACAACGAGCGACGTATCTCGCTGTATCGGCAGCCATCGCGGGCCAATAGTAGGCCTCTTTCAGCCGACTAAGGGTCTTAAAGGTCCCCAGATGTCCTGAGAGCGGACCGTCGTGGTATTCGGCCAGAAGGTTTTTGCGCTGAGCTTTCGGCACCACTTGCTTCCATGGCCGATCTTCCCCTAAAATCCGAGACTTTTCGACGACTCTTTTAAACAACTTCGTGCCTTCTACCCTCCAAGCGGGGTAAGCGTCTGGGTTGTTGGTCACCTGATCAACCATTCGCAGATACCAAGGCTCGAGCAAGTTCGGAGAGCAGTCCATCGCGCTTATTTCGTTCTCCTCATATTGACGTGACAGGGCGTCCGCAGCCTGATGATTCTTCCCCGGTCGATGGTCAATCGTGAACTGATATTGCTGTAGTTTGACTGCCCAGCGTGCGAGGCGCCCCTGTGGGTCCTTCAGATTGTGAAGCCACTTTAAAGCCATATGATCGGTTACGACTCTGAATTCCATCCCCTCGAGGTACGGCCGGAACTTCTCGATGGCCCAAAGGACGGCTAGGCACTCGTGTTCTGTAGTCGTGAATTTCCTTTCTGCTGCCGTTAGACCTCTGCTAGCATACGCGATAGCTTTCTCCCCATCCTCAAACTCTTGGCTTAATATCGCCCCTAATCCCGTGCAGGAAGCGTCAGTCTGCAGTACAAACGGCCGGGAGAAGTCGGGGCAGCTCAGTATCGGAGCGGTGATCAATTTCGCTTTAATTGATTGTAAGGCGGCTTCTTGCTTTGCTCCCCAGTCAAACTTCTTATTCTTCTTCAGCAAATCCGTTAACGGCGCGACCTCTTCGCTAAAGTGAGGGACAAACCGTCTATACCACGATGCAAGCCCAAGGAATCGGCGGAGCTGTCTAACCGATTTTGGTGTAGGGAAGTTCAAAATACTTTGAACCTTTTCTGGGTCGACTTGGAGACCATCCTCGTTCACCACGTACCCCAAATACCTCAGCTCGTCTCGGCAGAAGCACGACTTCTCCCAGTTAATTGTGAGGTTCGCCGCTTTAAGTCGTTCAAAAACTTCCTCAAGGACCCTCATGTGCTCTTCAAATGACGACGTTACGATGATTATGTCATCTAGGTACACAAACACGTGCGGCTCTAGATCCGGGCCAAGAACGCGGTCGATTAATCGTTGCCATGTCGCCGGTGCATTGTGCAACCCAAACGGTAAACGAAGGAAATGGAAGAGCCCTCTTCCCGGGACTGTAAACGCGGTCTTCTCTTGGCTCGACTTCTCCAGGGGCACCTGCCAGTAGGCGGACTTCAAATCAATCGAGCTCAGGAACTTGCCGTCACGTAATCTATCCAAAATATGTGACACGAATGGGAGAGGGTACGCGTCCCGCTTCGTCACGCTGTTCAGCTTCCGATAATCGACACAAAATCTTGTACTCCCATCGTGCTTCTTCACAAGCACGACCGGTGACGACCATGGGCTCTGAGAGGGAACGACAACTCCTTTCTCCAGCATCTCGTCGAGCTCTTTGTTTAGGGTGTCCTGAACGTTTGGTGAGACCGGGTAATACCGCTGCTTAATGGGCTTCTCGCCACCAGTATCAATCACATGTTCGACGTCGCATGCTCGCCCTAATTTCCCAGGTTTGGCTTCCTTCCATTTATCGATGAGATTTTGCAGTCTCGATATCTGATCCGCGATCAGCCGCGTGCGCCCAATCAGAGAGGGCTCGTGTCTCTCGATGGATTCGATAGTGTCGCAGTGGCCCGGAATCAGCTCCATCGCCGCCCAGAAGTCAACGCCAAGGATAATATCCGAAGACAATTTCGGGACGATGAGGAAAGTTATCGTCTTCAGCTTCCCGTCTAGGACCACCGGAAGAAGCACTGATCCCAAAACTCTTAGGTCTCCCCCATCTGCTTGTGTTAAGCCGATTGAGGTAGGAGCGCTCATCTTGGCTCCCAAGCTCTGTAGTCGTCTCCACATATCCTCGCTGAGTACTGACCTGGAGGCTCCAGTATCCATCAGCCCGAACACCTCTCGCCCGTAAATTTCGATCCGAACAAAGGGTCTCCTATCTCCCTTATGTCGACTGCTTGATATTTCTTCCTTCTTCGCATAAAACTCTCGAATGACCCTTAACCAATTTTTCCATTCCGTGCTATGCTGATCGGATCGAAGGGGCTCCCTCCTCAGGCTTGATCCGTTCGAACCTGAGCCCCGTCGGCGTTTCCCGACCCTCTTCGGCATCCGCAGTTGGATGCGTCGACCTCCCTGCGTCCACATCGTGCGCAGAATTTCGTCTTCGGTGCTTTGCATACTCGATATGGGTGCCCCGGCTTGTCACAGTTCCAGCATGCCCCTTGTAGTCTGAAACGTACGAAGCGTCCTCCTTTTGCTGGTTCCGTGGAGTCCGACTCCCGAGTCGCCGCTACTTCGGAGACCACAGCTGGAGCTCGAGTTGCTTTATTTGCTGGTAGGTATGCCAAATCGGGCTCTAACAGACCTTTATTAACGGGAGGTGCCTTATGCAGAGTGGCTCGGTACTTGTACTCTTCTATTCGGCGTCCCTTTTCTACCAATTGTCGCAGCGAACGAATATCATGAAGGGCAAGTCTCTCCAAATAGTAAGGATGGAGGTTCTTGAGCGCCGTCTTAAGGATAATGCTCTCGTCGGTCTGGGTTGGAAGGCGGAAGAAGTAATTTTTCAGAGCACTCACGAAGATGCCAACCGGTTCGTCGTCTCCTTGGGTCCGACTCCTTATTTCTTCCCATAGCCTTTCTTCATAGTCATTAGGCTCGAACTCCTCCAAAAGCTCCTTAACGAGTCCATTCCAATCGCTAACTTCCCTTCGTGCCGCCCGAAACCATACTAGGGCTCGCCCACTGAATAAGTCAAGTGCCCCTTCGAATAGGTCTCTGGACGAAAAGCCACGAGCAATCTTCAGCTCCTCAACCCTTTCTAGAAAGCCATGAACGCCTAGGCCACTACCGTCGCCGGAAAAGGTGAGGCCCCAGTTCTTAATTGGGATCTGCTTCCTCTTAATGACCACCTGGGCTTGATTTTCCGCCTCTTCGTCGCTAACCGATAGCCTCATCTCGGCAAGTTGACGACCTAATCCATTAGCCGACCTTCGATGAGGGGTAAGCGGCTCTTCATAACGCCGCCTGGATCTTCATCCGTCTTTTCCAAAGTCGAAAGGGCCTTAAACACAATATCGAATAATCCGGCCTTCTTCTTCTCGAGTTCTGCTCTCTTAGCGTCATCTGCAATCTTATCCAGGTCCAGACGGCTTAACCGGAACATCAGGTGGCTACCTTTTGTTCGAATTTTCCTTAAGTCGACCTTATCCCCGGCCTGTAGCCTGTCGATTTCCCCTTTCAGGACTTCGGCTTTACCCTCGCAGGCTGTCAGATCTACAACAGCGTCCGGTAACCCCTTCGGCGGCGGCGACATTTGGTTGCTTCTTTCCATCTTCAAAATCGTCCGCAGTTTTTCTCGAAGAGAATCGAGGGTACCTTCTACCTTAATGCCTCTGACGGTCAGCTCGTAGTCAACTTCGTCTTTCAGGAGCCTCGAAACGTCCATTTCCGACAATTTTGCTTTCTTAAATGGTAAAAAGGACAACTTTACAAGCTAACAAAAAAAAGTTTACATACAAGGGGGGAGGGGGGAGAGAAAAAAACAAAAAGAAAATCGAGCATCACTCATGCATGAAAATCATTTAAAAAGAATTTTAAATAAAATCAGAGATTATCTTCGTAAACTTTAAAAGGATTGAAAAGAGTTAAATTTAAACACTAAATCCTCCAGCGCAAACAAAACAAAGGCGGAGTAGATAAGGAGAAAAAAAAAATTAGCGGGCCCCACGTTGGGCGCCAAAAATGTTACGCCGAAATCAAAATGCCGGCTATGCTCCAGTGGAGACGGGGTGGGACGATTAAAATAAAAATAAAATAAAATGTTCTTCGAGTTGGACGCCACTTGGTTATTTAGGGTAAAACCAAGAAAACCAAAGGGAAAAAAAAATATAAAATAAAAACGAAACTTCTAAGTTTTACGCCGGTCACAAAATGATATATTTACAAAACTAAAATTAATACAGAGGAGGAAAAAAAAATTAAAATTAACTAATTGCTACTTCCGGCAACACAAAAATTAAAATGGGGTGGGGTCACACAATAGCGATCGATCGAGGGAGGATTATTCTTAATCTATTTACAAAATGAGGAGCTTACTCACTAATGAGGCGGTACTTTTCTTTTCTTCTTCTTCGAAGTCCTTTTTCAAGTTTCCCAATCTGAGTGGTGGAGACGGTGGCCGTAGGCCGGAGAAGGAAGTCTGGAAAAATAGTTGGTCCGCCGAAGCGTCTTTTCTTTTTCTTCTCTCACAATTTTCCTCGTCCGCCTGTCTTATCGCTTCCGTGTCGGCCGGTCGACTCTCTGTCTCTCTCTTCCTCTACTTCTCCTCCTTCCCGGGTGCCTAATCCTCAGTTTTATGTTTTTATTTCCCACTTAAATTTCCTTTTGTACGGGAAACGTAACAATACCCTCCACGTCGGGTTTTTGGGGAAGGGTCTTCCAGACCCCGTAGGGTCAATTCGAATATGGATCAATACCGATCTCAACTTTGTCTGTGGTTCCGGCCGGCCGTAGTATTTTTTTCCGGAACACTTTACGGCTACAGTTTTCATCAGATTTTCACCGAATTTTCACAAAAATTTCTTTAACCGGTGAAGAAGAATGTAACGAGGGCGATTTTGAATTTCGAAAAAATGGCGGAGATATGTCTGTTTGAAATTTTAAAAAATTCACTGCGGCCGATCCGTTAATCCGATTTTCACCAATTACTCCTTATATTTTTTAAGAGTTTTTGGTGTAAAAAATTGCCACTTTTTAACTATAATTTTTTAGTAGGGAGAAATTTCATACTTCTACCCATTACGAAAGGCACATGCCTAGGCCTAATAGCCCATTATTTCTACCTTGACACTTAAAAAAATTTTCGAAAAAAAGAACTTAGAAAATTCTTTAAAAAAAAATCGAAAAAAAAGGAAACCCGGAAAATTTTCGGAACAAAAACTTAGAAATTGGTGTTAGAGATAAAAACGACATACAACTAAAACTTCGAAAATTTAAAAAAAAACTTGAAAAATTTTCCTCCTCCTCCTCCGAAATACTTCCTCCTCCGTTTTACGTCCCCTCCGTTATACTTCCCCCTCCTATATACTTCCCCTTCCCATATACTTTCCCCTCCTATATGTTACTTCTCTTTAAGGATGTTTTCGTTGGAAGCTCTTCTTAGACAGTTGGGGGATTCCTTATTTTTTGTCAGAAATTTTACTGGTTTTTCTGGCGTTTTTTTCGATTTCACTTCACATACTCAACTGTTTTTATTCAATTTTAGGGCGATTTCATCGAAATTATGCTCTTTAGACAAGATTTCCTTACGTTTCACCCTATTTTTGATCCGAGAAACCACAGTTTTGCTAGATTTTTGTGTTTTTTCCTCCATTTAATTTCGAAGGACAAAGAAACATCGTTTTTAGAGGATTTTTGAACCAGAAACCCTCCTTATGTAATTTTTTTTGCGTTTCTTGCTGTTTTTTGTTTAAAAAACTCTCTTTTTATATAATTTAACTGCGCTATAGTAATCAGGTGAGTAGAATTTTCGACTGAGCTTATTTCAATGCCTATTATGATTAAAACAGTAGATTCTATCATGAAAAGTTTATTTTGAGAAAAACCTTGGTGGAGGGTTTTAAAGTTACAATTGTGTTTGCTCTAAAAGTTAAAAAGGAAACCGCAGACGTATTGTTGACATCTGAGTGTTAGGGGTGCGTGTTCTGACTTTAATTCCGAGTTCTATTTCTTCCCACATCCATCTTCTATCGATTCGGTCCCGAATTTTTCGAGGATTTAAAGGTTAAAGTTTGGCAAGGGATGACAGCGGGAACGGCTGGTTGCGGACGAAAAGGCCGAATAGTGAAACAATTAGTCTGATAATTAACTGGTAAAGTTTGCTTAAACTTGTCCTGTCCCTGGGCAAAGTGCGAAACAGAGGACCCACGGAGTTCCCAGGATTGAATCCGACTAGTTGAAAACAGTTTTAATTCTCCTTCCCCCTTAAATTAACTATCGATCCCTCAGAAAAACTTCACCTTTTTTTCCTTCGTCTTTTTGACAAATATTGCAGCTTCTCGGTAATGATCTGGCGGTAATGTACTGTAAGTTGCGGATAAGTACTTAAATCTTTAAGGGAAAAGGCTTTTAAAACAAATCACCCGACATCAGCATTGTTCTATCCTATTTATAATAAAACGGCGGTAATTAAACTCGGGCCCTTAATGGGCGACACACTGCAACAGAAGAACAAACCTCCCTTCGTCTTCCCTATCTTATAATTGTTTGTCACAAAATTAATTCTACTTAACTCTTGTATTCTTGACATAAAAACGGCACTTTCAGTTGACAAAGAAAAGTCCTAGCGTACAATTAATTTCTTTTATCCAATTAATCGTCTTTTTCACCATTTTTTCCTCATTCTCTGCAATCCAATTTGCAGTTGCATTTTAAAGTCCACTTGAATGCTAAAAAAAATTCAATAAATAGACCGCCAAAAATTATTAAGGGAGTTTTTCTATAGAGAAACTGAGGAGAAATCTGGTGAAAAGAGGTAAATACGTTTCGGAAGAAATTTTCATTTTTTTTTTATTTTCTGAAAGATCGAAAAACAGGATAAAATAGAAATTAAGGTTGAACTTTGAATTTATTCGATCCCCGTTGCGGAAGTATTCAGAATGTGGTCGGGGGGGTATAAGGGATTCAGTCGGTGAAACTCTCCCTATCCGAAATCCCTTCGATATCTTTATAATAAATGACATGAGGGTAATGCTTGGATTAGGGTATGAGTAATGGGTCGCCTCTTCGGGGGAAGATCGGCTAACGATTCCCCTCGTTTCTCCTTCACCGAAACCGCCGATCTCCTCATTAATCATCGAAGGGGTTGCGACACTTTCTTAATTGCCATCTTTTTAATTATCGTTAGTTTCTTTTTAAAATAAAAAAAAAGAAGCTTGAGATTAAATTGGGCCCTTAATTCTTCGTGACCTTTTCTACTCAGACAAAAATGTCAATTTTTTCCTGACTTAAAATATACTTTGATCATCGGTCATCCCAAAATTTCCATCATAAAATGCTACATCTCCCTTTATATTTGATGAATTTTGCAGCCAAGTGAAAGGTGGTTTTCTTTGAAGGGCAGTAGGGACTAAAAGGTTAATGTTCAAATTTTTCCGCTTTCAGATTGCTAAAGGAAACTGGTCCACCTTTCCAACGGTGACTATAAAAGTAAAATTTATTAAATATTAAGGTTCCGTTATATCACTTTTTACGGCGGCGTTTTTTCTTAAATATTTTTCTCCAATTTTGAAAGAAAACTGTTTGTTTTTCAATTTTTTTTTCCTACTCGATTTCGCTTTAGAACACATCGATTTACTTAAATACAGTTTGTATTTAAATTTATACGTATTTAATAAAGCTAAAAGCTAAGAAAGTTTTTGTCTAACCACAGTCATTTTTTTGTAAATTGGGAGCAAATTCAAAAACTTGCAAAATGTTATTTAGATTCGTTTGGTCCCGATTTTATCCTAGATTGCAGCACCTCAAAAAATTTTTTTGCAAAACTGGAGGCAAACTTCAATGAAAAACGCCGCCGTTATATGGTTAAGGGACATACAGCAGCTTGAAAATGTTGGTGTATTTAAATCAAAATCTAATATAATTTGTCAATAAATATGCATATTTGAGAGGTCTTTATCATGACGTGGGATGACTGTTACCAGGGAATAAAGGAGGGAAAAGATTGGTACCAATTTGAAAGTAAAATGTTTTTGTATGAATATTCTCTTGTGGCACAGAGCAGGTGGAATCTGCCCCCCTTTCCGGGCTTTCAGCTCGGTCACCTGGAATATTCATAGTCGCAACACTCACTTGTTCTATTTTTCCTTGAGTCCTGTTTCTTCCTCAACGTAAAAATATAAATTGCTTTTTTACCATATTAATGTTTTGTAGGGAGAAAAAAAAAGATGATTTTTAGAAGTTTTAGATGGCAACAAATCCACATTTCCGTCGGATCTTTGGGTTGTTTTTCACTTAAGCCTTTTGTCTTCATTTAAGGAAGGCATAAAACCTTAGGGAGAAAGTAGGATCGGATCTACCCTTCCCCTAAATGGTTGACGTAGCTTAAATCTAAAAGCTAAAGAGCGGGAAGCTCTTACCTGAGAAGAGTTACGTCATTTAATATTTATCCATCCTAACCTTTAGAGTCCAAAGGACGTTTAGGAACGGACGGATCTCAAGACTCTTAAAAATGATCTTAATCTCAGAAATCCTTTCTTTTATAATAAACGTCCGTTTTGCAAAGATAGCATTTTCCACCTTAATTTGTCTGAGAACGGATTTCACGATATTGATCCTTGGAGTCTCTAACAGAAAAAAAGTACTGGTAAGAAGCAATTCCGTTTTAACGGGGTAAACTACAAAAAAAATTTTTTTTCCGCCGTAACTTTATTCGCTGAGTGGTTTCGTAGGTATAGCGGGAAGTTAAACTAAAGCTCGCCGCTGCCACGGTTCCCCAAGAGATAGAGCCACTTGCCACCTCTAAAGTAACGGGGCTAAGGATTTAAAAAAAAATTATTTATGCAGGTATTTATTAATGTTTTGTTTTGTTTCAGAGCTTCCGAAACGACCTCCTTCAATCTTCACAGAAAAAGAAAGATATGACGTCGGTGACGTGCTTAAAGGCAACTGTACGTCATCGCCTTCGAAACCTTCAGCAATTTTAAACGTTTTTATAAACAATATTGCGGTAAGTTTCACGTTTAAGCATGATAAAAATAGGATTATTGAAAATAATAACAAAAGTACGTGACTTTAATGCTTTTAGTGTAAGGTATCGGTAGTTTTGCCCTCGGGAAGTGATACGGAGGATGAGATAGTCGCGATCGCTCATGCCTGGAATACAAGATGACCTTTCCGTCTTCTCCCTTTGGAAATGACCCTTCACGATCTCAAGGGAACGAGATATTTCCCACAAGTCATTCTTTCCTCGACTTTCTTTTTAACGTACGTGTTCATCTTCCGTTATTGACCGTGGGGACTAAAAAAAGAATTTTTTTGTACACAAAGCTGCTCTCATATGGCCAAACAAGAGTGTGAGTGAAGTCTCGCACCCGGTGCCCCTTAAGTTTAAATACACGACGAGAAAATAGAACTTCTTCCCTATCTGAGGATTAATTTATGTCCTACTAAGAGTAAACACTATTATTTTCTAAGCCAATACCGTCCTCTCCTTTATCTGTTTGTACATGAAAATTTTTATTTTTATTCTTTTTCCTTTTAGTAGTCGTTGTAAACCAGATTTATGATCCAGGCTCCGAGATTGAAAAAATTATGGCTTCTAAAATTAGACTATTTTTTTTTTCATTTCTTAATAGCAATTTTTCAAAAAGGGAATAATTGTAATTTTTAACTTGGAGTTTTGGCATCTTTTGAAGAAAAAGATTTTCTTCTTGAGCTTCCATTGTGGCAATTAACTTTAAAAAAAAATTGAGATACCCTTGACTGACGATTTTCGAGAATGTGTCTTCTACACTCTTTAGATTTGAGGCGCTCCGGGTACGAAGGGCGAACTCGACAAAACGTAGTTTCGAGATATTCGCATTTTAAAGTTTTCTGTTGAGGGCGAACTCGACAGAAAAGTCACTCTCTGGAATTTTCGTGGCGAGATTTTAGATTTTATAGAATCATAAAGGAAAGGGTTTTTTAAAAATTTTCGAATATTTTTTACGATTATTAATTCACAAAATGTATAATATATTTTTATTTCGTGGCGGTGAGCTGTTCCAAGAGGAGTGGGGCTCCCGGAAAAGGAGTGGGGGTAGTGGACTATGATACGAGTTCGCCCTTCGTACCCGCTCGGATATCGCAGTTAGAGCTTTGCCGCATATCGGTTTTTACGCATTTTAAAGGGGAAAAAAGGGCAAACTCAATATAAAATTACATGGGTGTATTCTTCAAAAGGTCTAGAATCTGAAAATGCAAAAAAAAAAAATTTGTCCGATGTCGAGTTCGCCCTTCGTACCCGGAGCGCCTCATTTTTACTAGTTTTCAAAAAATTTTTAAGCTGGGTAAAATTTGAGGGAGCTTCTACTCGACCAATTTTGAAAGAAATAGTTTCACGTTCATGAATTAAATCAAGTTTTTGTCCTTTTCACGTGCATTAACTTCTAATTTTGTTTTAATCGATCGTTTTATTCTACGCACAACTCGAACTCGAAATTTCTATCTTCGAAATTCAAGAACTCCCGTAAAAAGGGTCGTGTAGAGTTGGCGCACGTAGCGATTCATTGTTGGCCCAGGTAAGTGTCTCGGCCCGTCTACCTGAAAGTAATTACTCAGAATCGATTTTCCGAAAAAAAAAAAAAAAAAAAGTGTAGAAGGGGGAGATTTTTCGGCGATTACGATTCAACGCGTTACACCGGCCGGTCGGACGTGACCGATTTTTATCCAATCCTTCTTTTCCCGTCGGCTGACACCTGACTCGAAATCCCCTTTCCTTGTCCGTTAAACCCAATATAATTACGCTACTTGTTGAATGGGAAAAAAAAATCAAATTAAAAATTTTTAAGCCTAATCTCTTTTTAGTGGAAGGTCAGGTGAAGTTTGAAATCCAATTAGCAATCCAGGAAACTCCGATACATTTTTTTTCTAACTTTGCTCATAACTGCGTTATCCATTTTCACAGCGCTGTCACTCAAAATGCGAGGCGATACCATTTCAATCAAAATTCTGTTTAAATCTCATCCATTTAGAAAGCTTACGTGGGAGAGATAAAAACAAAATTCCATTCCTAGTTTGAAAGTATTTATAAATTACTTTTTCATTTTACTCAAAAAAAATTTTTTTTGTGTTGTAAATTTTCTTTGTTCGTATAGTTAACATGAAGGCCTGGAATGGTCACTCCCACCCTCGTTGAACAACCTCCCTAATTAACTTCCCTTCAAACTTCTCCCGTTTGGGATATTTCGATGTAAATAACAGCTTAGTCCCACGACCCCTTTACCCTCTAACGTTATAATCGCCCGGGTATAATGGCGACCTACCGCTCTTGTCTCATAACTCCAGACATTTTACCGCAGGCACACGAACAATTTTTAAACAAAATTATTAAACTTTTTTCCAAGCATAATTTTTATCTCTTATTATTTTTTAAGGGGATCCTGGAAATCCTTTAAAAAAGCAGAGGCAATTTATTTTCATAATATTTTGCTATTGGGGAAACAATAAATTGGCCTGAGAATTTCGAATGGAACGTAATCTTCTTATCCAAATAAGCTTAGCGAACCTTAGATTAATCGTTACCAGTCAATCGTTCCATTTAGTTTTGAAATAAGCAATTATTTTACTTGTATAGTCTATAAGGATTTCTCCAAAAATATTTATAATTAGACATAATCTTTGAGTTTATTTTATAATCATCTTTACCTAATTATTTTCATTTAAGGGTCCGTTTCACCACTTATTACTTCTGCTATAATGTTTCTTTTTTCTTTTTTATTGTGCTGCAGTCTAGGAGATACGATACTAAACAAATCTAAAAATCATAATTTTATCGAGTTTTTGAAATTTGCTCCCAATTTACAAAAATTGACTTTGGTCAGGAAAAAAAATTCTTAGCTATCATCTTTATTGAACTTTAATAATTCAAACACAAGCTCCTTTATTGATTTTTTCGTTAATAAAGGAACGTTCATTAGGCTAGCTCCAACCGATTATTTTTAATCTGTTGAAGGTTGTTTTCATTAATACTCCACTTAAGCCTTAAATGAAAGTGAAGTTGTATTTCTAGTATCTAAGAATGTATGAAAATAGGTACTTTAAAACATTTTATCGAGCTTTGCTTTATATTTAATAATGGAATCCTCTTCACGGTGGACTTAGAGAAAAGAGTGCTTTTGAATACACATGAAATGCTTAAAAAAAAAGTAATTATATCCCGATGTGAGAGGGCTTCAAGAGTTTAATAAAAGTCTAAATTAACTCGGGAGATATATGTTTTTTTAAAAGAGGAAAGTGTTTAACTTTTATAATTTACGCAGTAATCTCCAATTTTCTCATTCAAAGCTTCAAAACTTTGCTCGTTTAATTTATATCGGTCCTTCTCTAATTAAAACATACGGGGGAAGTTGAATGTCATTTTTTTTTTTCAATATCGAAACTTTACTAAAAATAATTTTAAAAAGGATAAAGAAATCATTCTGAAAGGGGGAAAAATGAAGGTAATAATAGATCATTACTAAAAAAATGATAAGATCTCATTAAAATAAGGGCTTTTTTCTCTCTCGATGATTTTTTTAAGGAGAAAGCCTCACAAAGTTATTGTTTTTTTATTATTGTTTCTCCTAAGACAAATAATTTTTTGTTACTTTAGAATGTTTTTATCGTACTTTGGCTCGTTTTAATGGTTTTTCGCGTATTTTATGCTCATTTAGTAGGATTTTAGCTCACTTTTAGCTCATTTTAAGGGTTTTTCAACGTACTTTAAGCTCTGCTTATGGGTTTTAGCGCACTTTTAGCTCAGTTTTTTTTAGCGTACTTTAAGCTCATTTAGAAGGTTTTTAGCGTACTTATAGCTCATTTTAAGGGTTTTCAGCGTACTTTAAGCTCTGTTTATGGGTTTTAGCGTACTTATAGCACATTTTAAGGGTTTTCAGCGTACTCTACGCTCTGTTTATGGGTTTACCGAACTTTTAGCTCAGTTTAAGGGTTTTTAGCGTACTTTACTTTAGAAATGTTTTAGCGTACTTCAAGATCATTTAGAAGGTTTTTATCGAACTTATAGCTCAGTTTAAGGGTTTTTAGCGTACTTTAAGCTCATTTAGAAGATTTTTATCGTACTTATAGCTCATTTTAAGGGTTTTCAGCGTACTTTAACCTCTGTTTATGGGTTTTAGCGAACTTTTAGCTCAGTTTAAGGGTTTTTACCGTACTTTAAGCTCATTTAGAAATGTTTTAGCGTACTTATAGCTCATTTTAAGGGTTTTCAGCGTACTATAAGCTCTGTTTATGGGTTTTAGCGCACTTTTAGCTCAGTTTAAGGGTTTTACCGTACTTTAAGCTCTGTTATGGGTTTTAGCGAACTTTTAGCTCAGTTTAAGGGTTTTTAGCGTACTTTAAGCTCATTTAGAAGGTTTTTGGCGTACTTATAGCACATTTTAAGGGTTTTCAGCGTACTTTAAGCTCTGTTTATGGGTTTTAGCGCACTTTTAGCTCAGTTTAAGGGTTTTTTGCGTACTTTAACCTCTGTTTATGGGTTTTAGCGAACTTTTAGCTCAGTTGAAGGGTTTTTAGCGTACTTTAAGCTCATTTAGAAATTTTAGCGTACTTATAGCTCATTTTAAGGGTTTTCAGCGTACTTTAAGCTCTGTTTATGGGTTTTAGCGCACTTTTAGCTCAGTTTAAGGGTTTTTACCGTACTTTAAGCTCTGTTTATGGGTTTTAGCGAACTTTTAGCTCAGTTTAAGGGTTTTTAGCGTACTTTAAGCTCATTTAGAAGGTTTTTGGCGTACTCATAGCACATTTTAAGGGTTTTCAGCGTACTTTTTAGCTCTGTTTATGGGTTTATCTGCTGATATCTGATATCTGTTATCTGAGTTTAAATCTGATAGTTTTACGAATATTTCTTCTCTTTCAGAAATTATTCAATGTGAAACCTGACGAGGCTTATTACGCCGAAACCGGTCTTGGAATATCCATTTTTTTCATTCTTTCCTTCGTTATTAACATTTTATAAAATATGTGAATAAATTTTCTATTTTTTTATATTTCAGGTCGGACAGACGACAACGCGATATTTCAACTCGGGGAACGGTCTTCAATATTCTGTGCTCGCATTGGAGCTAAGGGTCGAGCCGGCCCATATGAGCGCAAATGGCCAATTAAATATCAGGTGCACCGCACTTGTGGCGACGCTTTATACAAAAGCCGCGGAGCTCGTTTTAGGACCTAGGACGTCCGAGCCTGTCCCAGAAAGAGGTACGCCCCTTTTTTTACTCCATTCTAGTTTTACTCTTTTTAAAAGATGTGCCAAAGGGAATTTCAAGAACCGTAAAAACGCTTTAAAATGATCAAAGGATTATTTTCTCTCTCTCTATTGAGTTCAGGGCCGCGTTTATCCCGGAGCATCAAAAAGGTTATAGTTCCATGAAATAGAATCGATTTTTTAAAAGAAAGGACAAAAATCAACGCCATTCTAAATTCTTTTCATCTTAATAAAACCATAAACATAAAAAAAGAAAGCTTTATTAAGAAAAAGAAGTAAAAATAAAAATTTCCGGGCTGAACTCTAAAAATGCCCTAGAAAAAAAAGAAAATATATCTAGATCGTTTACGTTGAATTTTTTTATGATAGAAGACAGCGTTCTTCCAGTATCGTAAAAGTTTATGTAAAATTTATCTTGCCCTCAATAGAAAAGCTCTGTAAAATCGTTATCGTTATTTCTATAGAATCAGAATGAGAAAGATAATGGGGATCTGCGTTGTATCTGCCATATATGCTTGAATATAAGCTCTATGTTTTTAAACAAATGAGGCGCTCCGGGTACGAAGGGCGAACTCAACGGATTTTTTTTTCATTTTCAGATTCTAGACCTCGCGGTGAATACACCCTTATAATTTTTATCGCCCTTTTTCCCCTTTAAATACGTAAAAACCGATATGCGGCAAAACTGCGATATCCGAGAGGGTACGAAGGGCGAACTCCACATCCTAGCACAACCCCACTCCTTTTCCTATTCCAGGGCATGACTTTTCTGTTGAGTTCGCCCGTAAAATAATACTTTAAAATGCGAATATCTCGAAAATACGTTGTTGAGTTCGCCCTTCGTACCCGGAGCGCCTCAAATATTACGTGGCCGATGGTTGAAGAACTTAGCCTATCAACATTCTCAAGGGTGTTTCATGCCCGATAATAAGGATATTTAAGTCTAAATAATTTCCTTTCTGCTGTCTAAAGTTTGTAAAATATTCCTGTAGGTATCCATCTACAGGTTTTTTCAAAATAATGTCCATCTACAGGGGTTGATTTGAGGCAAAATTTTTATTTGGAAATGAGGCGCTCCGGGTACGAAGGGCGAACTCGACAAAACGTAGTTTCGAGATATTCGCATTTTAAAGTTTCGGTTTTACGTATTTAAAGGGGAAAAATGGCGAACTCAACATAAAAAAAATGACCCTGCGGTAGCAGGGACTAAAAGGTAGATTTCTTTTCATGATTAAAATTAATATGTATAAACACAAAATATATAATTATGTTATAAAATGATGATATAAGAAAAATTGCGCCACTGAGCCCTAGAAAAACATCTGATAATTTATATAAAATATTTAATAATTTCCCGGTATAAATTCAAATTTTTTTAAAGTTTAGCTAGTTCAATATTTTGCGCCTGGCTCGTCCAAACCTGCTTTAATTAATTTTTTACACGCCCTCGCAGAGGTCTTAAAGTTTTTTTTTGCAAAAGGACTAGGATTTCAATAGAAAATGCCAATTTTGTCTTTTAAGCCCTAAGTAAAGTAGGTGAATCGCTGGTCCGATTTCAGCCATTAACGAACTCGTCCGAGCTATTGAGATAAAAGCTCTAAATACCGGATATCGTCACCCTCACATTAAAATTGCTCCTGTTAGTGCTAATATATATATATATATATATATAAACTTTTCAACTGAGGATGGTTTTGGGGTCCAGGAGGTATGAAACGAAAAACGTATAGAAAATTTTTTGAATCTGCGACTACTTGGTACATTACAATAGTAGATTTTTGAAGAAAAGAAATCTACCTAATTATATGGGTGTATTCACCAAGAGGTCTAGAATCTGAAAATGAAAAAAACTGGAGGACCTTTCCCCAAAAACCGGACGTCGAGGGTATCACAATAATTCTTTAAGGAAGTTAAAAAAATTTGTCCGATGTCGAGTTCGCCCTTCGTACCCGGAGCGCCTCAATTAATAACGTCTCTATCTAAAAAAAAAAAAAAAAAGAAAGTTAATTTAACGTATAAGCTTAAAATTTATAAAAAGAACGATGATTTTTTTTTCTGCAAATTTAGGTAGTATTTGATCAAATGATGCTTTTTTTTTTTTCAAACGAGTAAGCTTTTTTGGTAAAATCCTCATGGTTTTTTTTCTTATGCTTTTACTAAAAAAAACTTAATTAGATTCACTTTTGACGAAGGTTGCCGGTGGTTAAAGGGTAAAGTCGACTCCCGCCCTCCGTCCCCTTTCCCTTAGATTATGATGTTGGAAGTCACTTAGGCTCTCTCTCGCTCCCACCCCCTATTCGCAGCATAAATCACACCCTTCCTACCACCGAGCAATTTAAATCCATAAATCTGGCAATAAATCTGGCACTAAGACCGTCCACCATGCCAGACTTTCCCTTCAATTTTTTTATCTTTATAGCTTTTCGAAAAAAAAATTTAAAAAAAATGTTATAAAAATAGTGGGTGAAATAAAAATTTGTGTTTTATTTTGCCTTTTTCGTTCCGCTTTTTTTTTTATGTAATAAGACAAGACTTTATTTTTCCTTTTGAGGTCGGATTCCTCTTTGAAGCTCCTTTCTTTTCTTCCACCTTAGACATGAGCCGGTATTACATTGCTCGAGTTATTGTGAACCTTCTCACCCTTCCAGAGGCTTAGAGGTAAGAGGAGAAGAGACCTCCCCCTCGAGGCATGAAAACAACCTCAAGGAAAACAGTCTTCGGACAAAGAATGGGTGGGGGGTGAATAAAAAGGTAAACATGTGAAGATAAAAGAAGAGAAAGCTTTCAAGTTTAATCTCTTCTCTTATCCACACCTGAAAACTCTTTACCATATTTTCCACACCTTTTCGAATCCATCAAAGTAGCTGTACAGGCGCAACAGGCTAGACCCTCACGACCTCTACGTTTTACCTCAAATATAAACTGCCCCTCATAATTTGATTTTGACCTCATTTTTATTAAAGAAAACGTTTCTTTTGAAGTTTTCATTAGGACTTTTATGTTGATTCACAATGCCCAATATAATCAGGCTAAATAAAAGGGGGCTCCTTCCTAAAGAGTTCTAACGAACTGAAAACTCTGACATTTTATGCTCAGGTTGTGTTAATTCAAACTAAAAATTAATTAACTTTCTTTTTTAATGAGAACAAAGAAAACCTCATAATTCAATCGAAGAAAGAAAAATGAGGCGCTCCGGGTACGAAGGGCGAACTGACATTCGCATTTTAAAGTTTCTGTTAAGGGCGAACTCGACAGAAAAGTCACTCTCTGGAATTTCATGGCGAGATTTTAGATTTTATAGAATCATAGAGGAAAGGGTTTTTTTAAAAATTTTCGAATATTTTTTACGATTTTTAATTCACAAAATGTATAATCTATTTTTATTTCGTGGCGGTTAGCTGTTCCAAGAGGAGTGGGCTCCCGGAAAAGGAGTGGGGGTAGTGGACTAGGATACGAGTTCGCCCTTCGTACCCGCTCGGATATCGCAGTCGAGCTTTGCCGCATATCGGTTTTTACGTATTTTAAAGGGGAAAAAAGGCAAACTCAATATAAAATTACATGGGTGTATTCTTCAAAAGGTCTAGAATCTGAAAAAAAAAAAAAAAAAAAAAAAAAAAAAAAAAAAAAAAAAAAAAAAAAAAAAAAATTTGTCCGATGTCGAGTTCGCACTTCGTACCCGGAGCGCCTCGATTGTTGGGAAAAAAGTTGCTTGAAAAATCCTTACTCTACTATAAAAAACTATACTTTTTACTTCCCCCTCCTAAAAAAAGTCAATGAAATAGGTTTAACAGATATGACGTGTCATTTGTCAGAAAGAGATTTGTGAAATGTCAATCGTCCTTGTCACACGCTGGCGAGAATCATTCTTCCACCTATCAATCAAACAAACCATTCTAAAATTCTCGTTACGTTTTCAAATTTTTTTTTACAAAAAAAAAAGCAAATTACTCAAGTTAAAAATAAATAAAAAGTTATAATTCAGGTAGGTATTAAAGGGTCTCTTATGCCTCTATTTGAGGCGCTCCGGGTACGAAGGGCGAACTCAACATCGCACAATTTTTTTTTTTTTCATTTTCAGGTTCTAGACCTCATGATGAATACACCCTATAATTTTTATATCGAAATTGCCCTTTTTTCCCCTTAAATACGTAAAAACCGATACGCGGCAAAGCGCGCGATATCCGAGCGGGTACGAAGGGCGAACTCCACATCTAGTCCACAACCCCCACTCCTTTTCCCATTCCAGGGCATGACTTTTTTGTTGAGTTCGCCCCTAACATAAAACTTTAAAATGCGAATATCTCGAAACTACGTTTTTGAGTTCGCCCTTCGTACTCGGAGCGCGTCAAAACAACCCATTCGAAAATTTTCGTTACGTTTTCAAATTTTTTTTTTACAAAAAAAAAAAAAAAAAAAAAAAAAAAAAACAAGCAAATTACTCAAGTTAAAAATAAATAA
>JACGAQ010002857.1:0-35952 GCA_014119065.1 Orius insidiosus | reverse complement strand
AAATCTACAAAATTTAAATTTACCCTGTGGCTGAGTTTCATTTTGTACACCTAATAGAAGGAAATTTAGGTTAAAAATATGAGATTAAGCTTCTACAAAAGTTTTTTTGCATTAAGTCTCGCTAAAGTGAACGGTTTTAGAGCTAGAAACTTCCAAAGAAAGGCCTTTCTCTGCCTCTTTTTGAAGGAACTCAGGTTTTTATCAAATCTCGAAAATATGAGGTTTAGCGCAAACAATACTAAGTACAAAAATAATCAAATTAAATTTAAAAGACAAAATAAGTAGGAAATCCTTGATAAAGCGAACGGTTTCGGAATTACGATGCGTCAAAAATGCCTTTTTTCCTTCTTTTTGAATGAAAACTCGGTTTTATCTAATATCTCGATAACTATGAGGCTTAGCGCAAAAAGTATTAGGTGTACAAAATGAAACTCAGCCACAGGGTAAATTTGAATTTTGTAGACTTTTAGCCGAGTTTCATTTTGTACACCTAGTAGTTCATTTTTTCAAAATTTTAAACATTTAGGCGTTAAAGTCCATCAAAAGTCGACCTTCTCTGTGTAAGAAGGTTATTGAAGTATACCATTAAGAAGGTTAATTTTAAAGGCTTGTAAATCGTAAACCGTTACAGATATTGAAAAAATGCAATAAAAATCTGTTGGAAATTTAATTCTGTTTAATTTTTATTCTATTCATTTTTTTCTAGGACGCACTGTTTTCAAGATAAATTTATTTAAAAAAAATTATTTTCCGAAATGGTGCATCCTAGAAAAAAATAATTAAGTACAAATTTATAGAGAATTAAATTTCCTACAAGTTTTATTTATTAGGTGTACAAAATGAAACTCAGCCAGGGTAAATTTGAATTTTGTAGATTTTAGCCGAGTTTCATTTTGTACACCTAATAGTAAGAACTATGATTTTAGTTGGGGAGAAATTTCATACTTCCACGCCTCACGAGAAGGACCTCTCTTCGGCAAAAATCCCATTATTTCTACCTTGTAACTTTAATAATACAGACAAAATTTTTGAAAAAAAACTTAAAATTTAAAAAAAAAAAAAAAAAAACCACGGAAAACTTTTGACAACAAAATCGGAAAATTTTTCGAAAAAATAAGGATTGGAAAAGAAACTTCCTCCTCCGTTATACTTCCCTTCTTTATACTTCCCTCTCCGTTATACTTCCCCCTCCTATATGTTACTTCTCTTTAAGGAAGTTTTCGTTGGAAGCTCTTCAAACAAGTACTTTTAAAATCTACAAGAGAATTTTCTTACTCGAAAAAAGCGTTGGTTTTGAAGAGGCGTTGATTTTTTAAACGTCGTGATTTCATACGATACATTTGGTTTCAAATATTCATGAGGATGAGGTAATCATGACAGAAAATTCTGGCCTAAATAAATAAAAGAAAATTTGCCAAATAATTGAACCACATTTTCATACTTTGCCATCTAAAAATGGCGACCCGCGACCCTAGAAAGAGAGAAAAAATTATTTTTTATGCAATATTTTGAAATGGAAAGTGACCTTTAAAGATGGTAAAATACTGTCTTTAGCCGTTCCTCTTATGACTAACGGACTGCATAAATAGTTTTTTTATTGTTTCTTTTACGTTCCTGCTTGATTTTTCGAAGGTTTCTGAAGGGTGAAGGACTCTAGGAAGGATCTGGAAGAATGATGGCCACTTTTTTGAAAGAAAGTCGTGACTTTTATTCCCCACACACTTTTCAACTTATCAAATATTTTTGACAATCAAAAAAAGAAAGAAAAAACATTCAACAAGCAAAGGAAAAAGAGCTATTCAATGACCAAAAATCGTTACTTTTCGATTTTCCAGAATTTTTCGTTCCCTAGATATGAGTAAAAATAATTTTCTGCCCTCAAAAATTCTAGCTAGGTAAGTCAGCCTTGAGATAACCGTCTGAACTTTATAACCACTTAAACTCTGAATTTTTTTATATTACGGGAAAAAAATTATAAAAAGTGTTTAAATATAGATAGCCTGATAAAACAAGTTATTAATAAAAAAAAAGTACTTATTGCAGTAACAATTATTTTTAGTTATAGTTTGAATAAGATTCTGGCAATCGCAAGACCCTTTTGGGAAGATACTGTTAATTATTGGAAATGAAGAAAAAGTACTAGTTTGAAGAGCTTCCAACGAAAATTTTCTTATACAGCAGTAAAAATATAGGAGGGGGAAGTATAAATGAGGGGAAGTATACGAAGGGGAAGTAAAAAGGAGGGGAATTGTGACGGAGGGGTAATTTTTTATTCAAAAAATTTTTCTAAGTTTTTTTTTTGAAAAGTATCAAGTAGAAATAATGGATTTTTGCCCAAGGCAGGTCCCTCTCGTAGCGGATATGAGTATGAAATTTCTCCCTACTAAAATGATAATTTGTTTACTCCAAAAAGTCTTAAAAAATGTATGTAATGGGTAATTGGTGAAAATAGGGCCAGCGAATTTTTTAAAATTTCAAACAGACATATCTCCGCCATTTTTTCGAAATTCAAAAATCGCACTCGTAACATTTTTGTTCACCGGCTAAAAAAATTTATGTGAAATTTTGGTGAAAATCGGTTGAAAACTGTGGCCGTAAAGTGTTCCGGACGGCCGGCCGGCACAACAGACGAAGTTGAGATCGGTGAAGATCAATATTCGATTTGACCCTCCGGGGTCCCCTTCCTCAAAAACCCGAAGTAGAGGGTATCACAATAACTAGGAAGTTAAAAAATGCAAAATAGGACAATTTTCGATAGAAAAGAATCGACCTTTGAACGTTTGAGCAACGGATGCTAAGATTTTTAAAGGATGACCCTGTGGAGGGGTACAAGGACTCGAGTGCTCGAGTGCTTTCACGATTTTAGATCCTTTTCAATCGAAGTTGAAGACATCGAAGATGTTGGTCGAATTTTTTTTAGTCCTTTTCGTTCTGGTGGCGTTTCTTCTGTACGCCCTGGTACCCTGGGAGCGAGGAGCCGGCTTCAGGACGATGAAGTATCTGAGATCTTCCTGGACCTAAATCGAATCCTGTTTTCGGAGCCGGATTCGACATCGTCAAAACTAAGCCTCACGGTAAATTTAGTTTTTTTTTGGGATAATTGCAAACTTTGTTTCTAGAGCTCCTTGATTTTCTCATCAATTTGTCAAAGGAGCATCCTAGACTTTGTAAATTCTGGGTCGCGTGTCTTCCTTTCGTTATCGTCAGCGAGCCTGAAGATCTTGAGGTGAGAACCTCTAGAATTAAGTTAATATCTCGAAACGGCCGGCCTAAGATGAAAATTTACTAAGTACTTTTGTAGGAAATTTAATTTCCTTTCGGTTTGCTTTTATTAATTTTTTGTGTAGGATTAACCGTTTAGAAGATATGATCGAAAATAAGGAAGTTAAAAGATCACTTAAGTTAATATTCGATAACGGCAGGCTAGAGGATGAAAATGAATATTATTCTTTTGTAGGAAACTTAAAATATCTCGATAACGGCCGGCCTGAGGATGAAAATTTACTAAGTACTTTTGTAGGAAATTTAATTTCCTTTCGGTTTGCTTTTATTAGTTTTTATGTAGGATTAACCGTTTAGAAGATATGATCGAAAAAAGATCACTTAAGTTAATATTCGATAACGGCAGGCTAGATGAAAAATGAATATTATTCTTTTGTAGGAAACTTAAAATATCTCGATAACGGCCGGCCTGAGGATGAAATTTACTAAGTACTTTTTGTAGGAAATTTAATTTCCTTTCTGTTTGCTTTTATTAATTTTTTGTGTAGGATTAACCGTTTAGAAGATATGATCGAAAAAAGATCACTTAATTAATATTCGATAACGGCAGGCTAGAGGATGAAATGAATATTATCTTTTTGTAGGAAACTTAAATATCTCGATAACGGCCGGCCTGAGGATGAAAATTTACTAAGTACTTTTTGTAGGAAATTTAATTTCCTTTCAGTTTGCTTCTATTAATTTTTTGTGTAGGATTAACCGTTTAGAAGATATGATCGAAAAAAGATCACTTAAGTTAATATCTCGATAACGGCCGGCCTGAAGATGAAAATTTACTAAGTACTTTTTGTAGGAAATTTAATTTCCTTTCAGTTTGCTTTTATTAGTTTTTTATGTAGGATTAACCGTTTAGAAGATATGATCGAAAAAAGATCACTTAAGTTAATATCTCGACGGCCGGCCTGAAGATAAAAATTTACTAAGTACTTTTTGTAGGAAATTTAATTTCCTTTCAGTTTGCTTCTATTAATTTTTTGTGTAGGATTAACCGTTTAGAAGATATGATCGAAAAAGATTACATAAAGTGTCTGAAGCTATCGCAGACGGCAGCTTTCTTAAAGAAGAGGCTTTTATTTTAAAAACTTTAAAAAGGTTGAGAAAACGAAAGACTCCCAGCCAGGCCACACAGAACGGGATTTAACATCCCTCACTTCCCAGTACCGAAAAAATTTTTTTCAATAAACTATACGAAGTATTTGGTGGAAATGTAGTGAAGACCAATAGAACGATAGATCATCATATTGTCAGCTAAACAGTCGTCCATCCACAACGTCCAGAAAACTACCCTTCCCTGTATTTTATAACTCGAAAACTTCAGTAGCGCGAGTCTAAAACTTTGACCACTGACCCACAAAGGCCTTTTAAAACAAAATGAAAAATATTCATTCCATCATAAAAATTGTTTCAGGTCATTATGGGAAGTGTGCATCATATTGAAAAAGGACTTGAATACAACTCGCTCCTTCCTTGGCTTAACGAAGGATTACTCGTGAGCTCAGGTAAACATATAATTTCAAAGGAACATTATTGGTTACAAAACTAAATTTTACTACTCAAGACAATCAACGAAGGTCGTGCGTGATGTTCCTCATTCTCCAATCTTTTATGGCATACACTCACACTGCCGTTACCTATTTCCCCTGCATAAGACATTTCCATGGTGTTTTGCCCTAGTTTTTCTAGCTTCTTTGATTGCGTTGTCCACCCTGAACACCCCAAAAGCTCTTCCTTAGGATGTGATACCTCCACGTCAGGTTTTTGGGGAAGGGTCTTCCAGACCCCGGAGGGTCAAATCAAATACTGATGTTTACCGATCTCAACTTTGTCTGTGGTGCCGGCCGTCCGTCCGTACCATTTTTTTCCGGAACACTTTACAGCCAGTTTTCAACCGATTTTCACCAAATTTTCACCAATTACTCCTTATATTTTTTACGAATTTTTGCTGTAAAACATTATTATTTTTAAACATTAATCATCATTTTAGTAGGGAGAAATTTCATACTTCCACCCGCTACAAGAGGGCACTCCCTTGGGCAAAAATCCCTTTATTTCTACCTTGATACAAAAATTGTTCGAAAAAAAAAAAAGAAAGTAATATTAGGTGTCCAAAATGAAACTCGGCAAAATCTACAAAATTCAAATTTACCCTGTGGCTGAGTTTCATTTTGTACTAATAAATAAAAATTGTAGGAAATTTAATTTTCTATAAATTTGTACTTAATTATTTTTTTCTAGGATGCACATTTTCGGAAAATAATTTTTTTTTAAAATAAATTTATCTTGAAAACAGTGCGTCCTAGAGAAAAAATGAATAGAATAATAATTAAAAGAATTGAATTTCCAACTGATTTTATTTAGTGCATTTTTTCAATATCTGTAACGGTTTACGATTTACAAGCCTTTAAAAATTAACCTTCTTAATGGTTATACTTCAATAACCTTCTTACACGGAGAAGGTCAACTTTTGATGGACTTTAACGCCTAAAATGTTCAAAATTTTGAAAAAATGAACTACTAGTGTACAAAATGAAACTCGGCTAAAATCTACAAAATTCAAATTTACCCTGTGGCCGAGTTTCATTTTGTACACCTAATATTTAGGAGGGGGAAGTATAAGGAGGGGAAGTATAACGGGGGAGAAGTATAAGTATAAAAAAAGTAAAAACATTGTAAATACAATATAAAAATATTGTTTGAAAAAAAATGCAGATTTGAAAAAGAAAGCTTAGAAAAATTTTCGAAACAAAAAACCTTAGAAATTTGTTTGAAAAAATCCCTTCCTTATACTTCCCCCTCCTATATTTCTACTTCTCGAAGGAAGTTTTCGTTGGAAGCTCTTCAAACTAGTACTTTTTCTTAGGAGGCAAGGGAAGCAGTTGCCCTATCTTAGTACTGTCAGCTAAAAAGTCGTTAAATCGCCATATTTTCAGCCTAAAAGTTGTTAGATCTTCATATTTTCGGGTGTTTTCCACCGTTTTTTGCCCGCGAAACGAGCTCTACTGGAGAGAATAAAAATATCAACAAAAAGCCTTCGTCTGGATCTAATCTCTCCCAGTTTGAACCTTTTATCCAGTGATGATTGAAATTTTATATCAGTGACTGCGCTAACTCCTAAGGTCATTCTTTAATCTTGAGTTTTTTCTCCATTGTGCACAAAAGATTCAATAATAAAATGTTTGAATTATTATTAATTTTTATTGTTGGAGCTATCGGCGCGGAAACGGATATTAAAAATGAATTCCAGTTAAGTTCTTACGATTTTCTTGCTTTCGACATAGACAATACGTTGTCCAATTATAAATTAGATTTCGTATTGGCCGCACAGTATAAATACATGAAAAAATATCTGAGGGCGAAAAACTACAGCCTTGAAAACAAGTTGAATGAAAATGATTTTAATTTGATGCAGCGAGGAATGTGTTGGACCTAAAAAGAGGAAATTTGGTGAAAACAAGTAGGGAAGGATTTATTTTCAAAGCGACCCACGGCTCTAAAGCACTAACCGATGAAGAAGTTGTCGAGGTGTACGGAAAAAACCGGAAATTATCTTCGGTCGTTGATTTAATCGAAGAAAGGGCTTCAGTCTTCAAAGGGAAACTGTCAAACAAACATGTCTACACATCTTCAGATTTCACAGATATCATAATTCCTGCTATTTATGCCAAAATGATTGATAGAAATCCCGATTTTGAAAATGTTTGGTTAGATATGATCAAATCGGTTATTCATATTTACGAACTTGATAGCGATTACTTGAAATTTTTTTATGAAAATATTGATTTGATTATTCATAAAAGCAGTGATGTTAAAAATTGGTTGAGGGAGTTGAAGGCGAAGAAGTTAACAGCGGCGATAACAGGGTCGGATGAAAAATACGCAAATGCTGTGGCTACTGAGGCTTTAGGTCCTGGATGGAAAGATTTATTCCATTTCGTCGTTTACGACGCTTCGAAGCCGGCGTTTTTCAACAGGACAGAACCCTTCGCTAGACCGTTCGACTTTTCCGGAGAGTACACCAGAGGATCATATTCAGAAATCGAGAAATACCTCATTCGTAAATTAGGAAGAAAACCGAAATCTCTCTATTTTGGAGATGGAGTCCTCAACGATTTGCTACACAACACGACGGACAAGGTTGCCATCATCAAAGAAGCTGAAGGATTCTTCGGAGGGCAGTCTGAAAACATCCTTAACTCGACACTCTGGGGATCGTTTTTCAAAGAGGGTCACAATCCAACTTTCTTCGGCGATATCGTCATGAAAACAAATTTCTGTGCACCTGACATACATTATTTTACAAAATTTCCATTAAATTATACTCACATTCCATTCTGGGAGGCCAAAATTAAACATTTTTTTCTTTTGTCACAAAATTTTTATAGTAATAAAAAATGATATTGAAAGATCTTAAATTTGTTTTTTCCAACAACTTGAAATTTTTTAATTACTATTAGGTGTACAAAATGAAACTCAGCCACAGGGTAAATTTTTTGTAGATTTTAGCCGAGTTTCATTTTGTACACCTAGTAGTTCATTTTTTCAAAATTTTGAACATTTTAGGCGTTAAAGTCCATCAAAAGTTGACCTTCTCCGTGTAAGAAGGTTGAACCATTTAGAAGGTTAATTTTTGAAGGCTTGTAAATCGTAAACCGTTTCAGATATTGAAAAAATGCACTAAATAAAACCTGTTGGAAATTTAATTCTCTTTAATTTTTATTCTATTCATTTTTTCTCTAGGACGCACTGTTTTCAAGATAAATTTATTTAAAAAAAAAAATGGTGCATCCTAGAAAAAAATAATTAAGTGCAAATTTATAGAGAATTAAATTTCCTACAATTTTTATTTATTATTAGGTGTACAAAATGAAACTCAGCCACAGGGTAAATTTGAATTTTGTAGATTTTAGCCGAGTTTCATTTTGTACACCTAATAAAACTTTCTAAGCTCTATAAGCTTTAAAATGAGCCTAATATGGACTCCGTCGGATTGCAAGGTGAGAGAAGATAAAAGTATATCATAATTTTTAGGTAACAAATGGCACTCTAGAAGAAAATTATTAACGCCGACGTTTCATTTTAAAATTCTTCAGGACAACTTACTTCTCTCAATAAACACTCAAGGTAAATTTCCATGAATTTTAGACATCCCTTTGAGAAGGACGTAATTTTTTTTCTTTTTAGGAGGCTTGTCAGAAATTTTCTCAACGACAAAAGCGATGCCATCGAGGTTGAAAAATACATCACATTATGTACATTAGACGTTATTTGTGGCAAGTATTATTTATTGCGAAAAACCAAGTTTAAAACCATATTTTCGCAGATACTGCGATGGGAATACAGCTAAATTCACAAGAAAACGAAGGAAGCGAATATGTAGAAACTGTTAAAACGTAAGTGGGTGAAAAAAAAAGCTAGGATAACGAGCAATCATTACATTTTTAGAGTCTCATCTATGGTTGTTCAAAGACTTTTACGATTTTGGCTCTTCAGGCTTGCATTTTCAATTTATCCTCACTCGGTCGTGAGTTTAAAAAACATTTGAAGATCCTACACGACTTTACAGAAAAAGTATAAAACGCCGTTCTTCTAGATATTTTTAAAAAAATCATTTTTAGATAATCTATGAAAGGAAACACCAGTACGCGAATGACAAATCGGCTGGCGAAGAAGACGACGGATTTGGAAAGAAGAGAAAAGCGTTTTTGGACAGCATGATCGAAATGGACCTAAGCATCCCAATACATGGACAGTACAAGATATTAGAGAAGAAGTTGACACTTTTATGTTTGAAGTATTTTTAGTTTTTAGCTTATTTACACGTTTTAAATCAAATTTTTAGGGTCACGACACTACTTCTGCAGCGCTCATTTTCGGAATGTACCTTCTAGGTCATCATCAGACATTCAAGTAATTTATTTGGAGGATTATCTCCAATTTATCGGACTTATAGCACTGAATTATAATCTAGTACTAGAATGGCATTGAGAAGTTCAAAAAGTAACCGTAATTGTTTCAAAATGTAAACAAATGATAATGATTGGGTGGAACCGCCAGCCAATAGAAACGCATAATCACCGTCGTTTTCACCCCGATCTAGCGGTTGTTTCGAGTACCACAAACTCGACGGTGCCGCTTTACAGCGGCTGTTTTGTCGTAGTGGAAACATTTTTTTTTCCTTCCAAGGCCATTCTAGTCTATAGTGTCCTAAAGAGTAGCCTCTTGGGTGGAGTAGAAGGACTTGACCACTAACCCACAATATTAATTAAATCACTTAATTTTTTTAAAGGAAAAAGCTTATCAGGAGCAATATTCCATATTCGGCGACTGCGATCGAGAAGTCACCAAACAAGATCTAAACGAAATGACTTATTTGGAAAGAGTTATCAAAGAAATTTTACGCCTTTACCCAAGCGTCCCTTATCTCTCAAGGATGCTGAATACAGACGCAGTATTAAGTAAGGATTTTTGTTAAAAATAAATAAACTAAAATGTGTTTTTTAGATGATGGTGTAGTGATTCCAAAAGGCACAAACGTCATAATAGTCCCTTATGGAGTACACAGAAGCGAGAGATTCTATAAAAATCCGGAAATTTTCGACCCTGAGCGATTTTTACACGAAGAATGTTCGAAAAGACATCCTTATTCTTATATACCGTTCAGCGCCGGTCCTAGAAACTGCATAGGTTAGTTAAATTAGGTTATAATAGTCTTTAGGTCTTAGGACTTAAGGAATCCTCGAAAGGAGGGCTCTCATTGGCCAATGATAACACTACACTACCCGTACTTAAAAAACGTTCCCTTTCATCTAGTTTTCCTTGAAAAAATCCTGAAAACAAATGAGTTTTCTTAAGGAATCCTCGAAAGGAGGGCTCCCATTGGCTGATGATAACACAATACTTCCCGAACTTAAGGAATCCTCGAAAGGAGGGCTCTCATTGGCCAATGATAACACAATACTACCCGTACTTAAGGAATCTTCGAAAGGAGGCTCTCATTGGCCAATGATAACACATATTACCCGTACTTAAGGAATACTCGAAAGGAGGGCTCTCATCAGTCAATGATAACACAATACTACCAGTACTTAAGGAATCCTCGAAAGGAGGGCTCTCATTGGCCAATGATAACACAATACTACGCGTACTTAAGGAATCCTCGAAAGGAGGGCTCTCATTGGCTCATACACAATCCTTGATTTTCTCACGAAACCAAGCATTTAAAAACGGAAAACGAATGTTCAAGGTATCCTAATTTATTTTTTTTTTAGGACAAAAATTTGCAATGATGGAACTCAAAATGATTTTTTCGAATTTGATCAGATTTTCAACATTGGAAACGTTGACCAAGCCAGAAGAAGTGCGTCTTGTACCTTTTCTCATTTTAAGAACACTGGAACCAATCAAAGTCAAATAATCCCACGACCTAATTCTAAAATATTATTTTAAATATGTATAATACATTTTTTTTAAATAAACTGTTAACGGAATATATTGATCTTGACCTATTTATCTCCTGATAAGGCTTTTTGACTCAACTAGCTTTCAGTTTGAAAAAATGGTTCCCTTAATACTAATAACAATTTTAATCGGTTTATTAATATTAATATTTCCTTTTGAAAGAACATTACCTTATGTTTTACATCCTCATGTGTTGAGAGCAATGAGTAAACTCCCGGGACCCTCAACTTGGCCTTTTTTCGGCATCGGTTTTGATCTCTGCGCCCTAAACGAACATGGTGATAAAACTTATTTTTCAATTTATAAATAATTTGATTGCAGAATTACTTAATTTTTTAATGTCGCTTGTTGAAAAATTTCCGAGAATCTGTAAATTTTGGGTGACCACGTTACCGGAGGTGGTGATCAATGAGCCGGAAGATTTAGAAGTAAGTTGTTATTTTGAAAATTTCTATTAAAATAATATTTTAGGTGATTTTGAGCAATGTGAAGCATATAAATAAAGGATATGAATATTATTCTTTGGCTCCTTGGTTGAAAGAAGGACTCCTTTTAAGTCAAGGTAAGGTTAGTGGATACCGGAGTGCGGGAATTGCCTATCAACTTCTACCTACTTTAGTTTTTAAATTACTAAAAGAAGTTATTGTGATACCCTCGACGTCGGGTTTTTGGGCAAGGGTCTTACAGACCCGTAGGGTCAAATCGAATATTGATCTTTACCGATCTCAACTGTGTCTGTGGTGCGAGATCTGTTTGAAATTTTAAAAATTCGCATTGGCCGAACCGTTTACCAAATTTTCATTAATTACTCCTTATTTTTTACAAATTTTGGTGTGAATAAATTATCATTTTTTTTTTTTTTTACATTAATCATCATTTTAATAGGAAGAAATTTTATACTTCCACGCCTTACGAGGGAGCCCTCTCTTGGGCGAAAATCCAATATTATTTCTACCTCGATACTTAATTTTCGAAAAAAAAAAAAGAACTTAAAAATTTTTCGGAAAAAGCGCAAATTTAAAAAGAAAACTCGGAAAATTTTTCAAAAGAGAAAAAAAGTTAGCAAATATTTCGAAAAAAAAAAGTACTAGTCTGGAGCTGGCCCCGACGGGAACTTCCTTAAAGAGAAGTATCTATATAGGAGGGGAAGTATATGGAGGAGAAGTATAACGGAGTGGGAAGTATGTGGGAGGGGAAGTATAACGGAGGGGAAGTATAACGGAGTAGGAAGTATAATATGGGAGGGAAGTATAACGGAGGGGAAGTATAACGGAGTAGGAAGTATAATATGGAGGGGAAGTATAACGGAGGGGGAAGTATAACGGAGTAGGAAGTATAATATGGGAGGGGAAGTATAACGGAGGGAAAGTATAAGGAAGGGGAAAGTATAACAGAGGGGGAAGTATAATGGGGGGAAGTATAAGGGAACGAAAGTATAAAGGAAGGGGATGTAGTAGGAGGGAAAGTATAAAGGAGAATTTTCCAAGTTAGTTTTTTCGAAAAATTTTTCGGGCTTGTTTTTTTTTTTTTTCGAAAAATTTTTGTAAGTTCTTTTTTTTTGAAAAATGTTCTAAGTTTTTTTTTGTAAAAAAAAAATTTTTTTTCGAAAAAATTTCCGGGTTTTTTTTCTTTTTTTTTTTTTTTTTCTTTTTTCTTTTATTGAAAAATTTTTAAGTTCTTTTTTCGAAATTTTTCTAAGTGTCGAGGTAGAAATAATGGGCTCTTTGGCCTAGGGATGTGCCTCTCGTAAAGGGTAGAAGTACGAATTTCTCCCTACTAATAAAAATAGTAATTAAAAAGTGGCAATTTTTTTGCACCAAAATTCTTAAAAAATATAAGGAGTAATTAGGAACTTTCCTTAGAAAAATTTTCCCCACAAGTTTTATATAAAATTAAAGAGGGGAAAAAATAGAAACAATGCCGTTTGAATTTTTTTCCTACGTTGAAAATGGATTTTTAATGAATTTTTGAAATTTGGCTAGTGATAAGAAATGTCCGATGGGCGGTGCGGGGGACGTGACGTCACCCCTGCCAAGCGTTCTACTGGTTTTGGTTCCTCCCGTGCTTGAAGCAGTGAAGAAACTTAATATTAGTAGTTTTTTGGACTCTTTATTCAAATAAACATGGTACGCGAAGGATTTGTGATTGCGTCTTCAGATAATTTGCCGTCTTTGTCCGAATTCGCCGTTTTCGAATTTATAAATTGCGTTTACTCCGGGGCCAAGGGCAAAAATAGAAAAGTAAGTGCTTCTTTGTTTGAAAGTTTGTTTTTAAAATTTATCCATTAAAATTTAATAGTTACGTTCTTCTCAAAGAAAGTCATGATGTTCCTTAAAGTTTATTTTCATTTTTTTTTAAAGAAATAAGGAAAAATTAAACAACTAGGTTAGGTTCAGTTAAGTGTAATAATTTTATGAAGTTATAAAAGAAGTGCCTAGGTTTGAGTTTAGGTATACTTACTATTTTTATACCTTCTTATATCACTTATTACTAAAATGTTAGAACATTGATGTAAGTAAGTAATATTTAAATCATTTCTTGCAAAACATCACGCCTTCTTACATCAAAATGGTCTTCACAACAAAAAAAAAACCGATTTGTAAGACAAAGGTTGAGACGTAGTATCCCGTCTTACAGCACTGAACCATTTTTTAGCAGTACATATTACGATCTTGTGGAACCTTAGAAAATTATAAGTAGAGCGCGGATTTTCGTGCAGTTAAAAACAAAAAACGTGCAATATAAATGTCCAAACGTGCAAAAACGTGCAATAAAAAAGGTCAAACATGCGAAAACGTGCAAGTTAATTTTTTTATGTTGCGTACATACCTGTGTATTTTCCCTGCTGCATATTTAATTCATTTACGAATTAATGATGAATGCATCGAGATTATGTTTTTTTTAAGGATAAATAAAAAAATAAATTTAAAAAAACCAGCACAATAATTTTATTTAATACTCACAAATTCGAAAAAAAATTTATTAGAAATTAAAAATAAAAAACATTTAAACGAAAGAAAAATAACATTATAATTTGTTTAAAAAAATTTTACTCAACGTTGAACGAATTATAGTGTGTAACTACATACATTTCTAAATTGTTTTCAGTGAATCCGTAACGTCTATCGCTTAAAATTTGCTTAAGTTGGGAAATGACCTTTCAACTTCAACACTCGTAATAGGGCATTGCTTAAAACAACTTAGCAACTTGGGGTCGCTAAATTCTGTTACACACTCTGATGCATTTTCTCCATTTATTTGATTGTTAATATTTTTCAAAATTTCATAACCGGAATTTTTTTCAAAAACAGAGTTGAACTTTCCCAATACTGCTTTACCCTTAGGGTTTTCAATTTTTTTAAGACTTTCTCGAACTTCTTCTATAATTTTGATTTGTTCCTTTAAACTCAAGATAGATTCTTCCAGTTTTTTAATAGCAAGGGGGAAAAATGCGAAGTGTGCAGCAATTTTTGTGAGGTCTGAAATTATTAAAGTTGAATTTACAATATTTTTCACTTTAACCACAGATTGGGCGTCTTCCTCTAACTGGGATATTAAATTTTTATATGAAGGGAAGTTAGCACTGTAAAAAAGCGCCGCCTCCAGCCAAGTTCCCCATCTCGTCAACACGACATCAGGAGGCAATGGACACTGCATTACACTTTTGTACAGAGTTACTCGCTGGGGAGCTTTCAAAAATATTTTTTTTCCATTGTTTACTAATTTGTTGACTTGAGGAAATAGCTCCCGAATTTTTTCCGCAACTCTGTTCAAGCCATGGGCTACACAAGTTACGTGTATCATGTTGTGATAAAAAGATTTCAACGTAGCCCCGGTCTTCACCATATAAGGTGCGGCATCGCTGATAAACACCAACACTTTGTCTTGATAACTTAAGTCCGAAAAGAAAACTGACAAACTGTCATTGATAAACCGCGAAACTGTCTCACTATTTGTCCTATCCAAGATTTTACACGATATAAGGTAAGACGTAGACGGAGTCTCTGGGTGAAGGACACCAATTAATAACGAACAGATATAAAGTCCTCTCGCGTCGGTAGTTTCGTCCACCATGATGTATACGTAATTATCCGATATTTTCGTTTTAATTTTTTCTACTGTAGTTTCAAAACAGGTTTCAAATACTTTTTACGAAGCGTACTTTCGTCGGGAATATTACGGTGTGTGTATTTTTTTAAAAAATCCCGAAAACATTGAGATTTCAACTTATACAGAGGTATGTTTGAGGCGACCATGGAATAGCAGAGACCAAAGAAAAAATCCTGCTGATCGGAAGACTTAGAGCAGCTTGCAGTAATCACGTCTGCTTTTTTACAACTTTTTCGAGTTTTCTTTATGTAAGCCTAACAGAAAGAATTTAAATTAATATTGCATTCGATTGGCTATGAAAGGTTCCACAAAAAATATTAACTTACTTGTTGAGCAATGCGCGTCTATTTGAGACTTCCGATCGCTTCCTATTTTTTTTTTTCACAGACCGAGCAAAAAACGACTTCACCGTCGAATTTTAACCCAGGGCGATTCTCGATCCATCCCTTTAGTTTAGATGATTTATTTTCAGCAATTTTAGGCATCTTGATTCTTCGGATGCAAACGAACAACTGAATAATAAAACCATAAATGAAGGCAGAAAGGGAAACTTCACGTAAACAAAACACACTAATCCTTTTTTTACTCGATAAGAGTTCAGAGTCCGTTTTCTTCGAACTTAACGCTCCACCTATTGTTTGATTCTCTTTTAACTAGAAGTTTTAAAATAAATTTATTTTTTTACAATAAATTTTGACCTGTAATATTATGAATTTTAGAAAAAACGGAAAAAAAAAAAAAAGTGCTATAAATCAAAACGTGCAGAATCATGCAAATTACCCCAAAACGTGAAAAAACGTGCAAAATACCCCAAAACGTGCAGAAACGTGCAGTATAAAAGTTTGCTTAAATAACCTATTCGTTGTGATTCGGAAAACTATCTTAATTTCATCAATTTCTGAGCAGCCAATTAAAAGATGCAATTTGCACGGAATCCGCGCTCTAATTATAAGTAACAAAATGAAAAATTGACAAGGACAAAATGTACATATTAGGTATTTAATAACAACTTACCGTAATAAACAACTTCTCCGGAGTTGAAATAGTGGTGTTCCGGCACATCGGAACAAAGCAATATTTGTATCTCACCATGGCGTAAAATATAATAATAAATAAAACGTATAAACAATATCCATGGGCGCCAAAAGGAAGGCTTTACATTCCCATGTCATCTATGATTTGGCAGGGTGACGTCATCACCCCCACTCCCCAGAAAAAACTTTCTTATCAATTCGGCAAAAATTCAATTTTCAAAAAATCATTAAAAATCCATTTTTATCGCAGGAAAAAAATTCAAACGGCATTGTTTTTAATATTCTCTCCTCTTTCATTTAGTGCAATAAAAAAAAATGGTCAAGTTACCAATTGGTGAAAATTTGGTGAAAAAAATTCAAAAATCCCCCTCGTTACATTCTTCTTCACCGGCTAAAGAAATTTTGGTGAAAATTTGGTGAAAATCGGATGAAAATTGTGGCCGTAAAGTGTTCCGGAAAAAAATGCTACGGACGGCCGGCCGGCACCACAGACAAAGTTGAGATCGGTAAAGATCAATATTCGATTTGACCCTCTGGGGTCTGGAAGACCCTTCCCCAACAACCCGACGTCGAGGGTATCGCAATAACTTCTTTAAGGAAGTTTAAAAAACTTCTTTTTCGTTATACTTCTCCTTCCGTTATATTTCCCCTCTCTTATACTTCCCCTCCGTTATACTTTCCCCTCCGTTATACTTCCCCCTCCTATATTGTTACTTCACTTTAAGGAAGTTCCCGTCGGGACCATCTCCAGACTAGTACTTTTTTCCATCGTCACAAATTTTATCTTCGTTCGGCTTATTGAACAGTCGACTGTTATACAAACAAAATATTAAAAATAAAAATGAAAGATATCTGGTAGGGTTTATTGAACAGTCGAACGTTAAATAAACCCAGCCAAGATATCGTTAATTCATTTTTTTTTTTTAATTTTTTCAATGTTAGCTACATTGAAGAACGAGCTTGTGCAAATACTAGTCTTCTTGACATGAATAATTAGATATTTGAAAAATCCACTTAAGATAAAAATTGCATTGAATTTCGGAAACGATTTAAATGCAAGAGGAAATTCACTTTTGTTCAGTTTAGATAAAATGTTTCTTTTAATAATAGCAATTATAGTCGGTCTCGGAATTTTTTTCATGCCTTTCGAACGAACGGTGTCGATTTTTTCAACATCCCCGCTTTAATCAACTTGAGCGAACTCCCAGGTCCGAAAAGATTCCCTTTTTTCGGCATCGGTATTGAAATCAGCTTCCTCAAAGAAGACGGTGAAATCCCTCATTTTTTATGAAAAACTTCCATTTATTCAAATTTTTAGAAATCCTTCCTTATTTGGTAAATCTTGTTAAGAGTTTTCCGAGATTTTGTAAAACCTGGATAACCTCTTTACCCTGCGTTTTCGTAAGCCAGCCCGAAGACTTAGAAGTATTTTTCAATTTTCAGAAAATACTTTTTTTTTCTAAATGCCATATTTAGGTTATTCTAGGGAATGTGAAACATATAAACAAAGGATATGAATATTATGCTCTCGTTCCTTGGTTGAAAGAGGGACTCCTAATTAGTAAAGGTAAAATTTAAAATGAGAAAAAAGATGTCGCATTTCTCCCATTTCTTTGTTTTTATATTCTTTTTTCACAGGGAACAAGTGGCATAAAAGAAGGAAGCTTTTGACGCCAACTTTTCATTTTAAAATACTCCAGGATAACCTGTCTTCTCTGAACAAACATTCAAGGTCAACATAACCTTTTAAGACTAAAAAATTATTAAGAATCAATTTTTATAGGATATTATTGAATAAAATGTTGAGGAATAAAGAAAAAGCTATCGATGTCCACAAAAATATAACTCTGTGCACATTGGACATTATTGGTGGTAAAATAATTTTATTAAAGCAGGGAGGTTGATTCAACCACTTCTTGCTGAAGATTTTTTATTGCACGCTATTTTATTATTATTTTAATTTTTGTCTTTTTAAAGATTCTGCGATGGGGATTGAGGTGAACGCGCAAGAAAATGAAGAAACAGATTACGTGAAGGCAATAAAAAGGTTATTGTATTCAAATTGTAATTATTAGGTGTACAAAATGAAACTCAGCCACAGGGTAAATATGAATTTTGTAGATTTTAGCCGAGTTTCATTTTGTACACCTAATAATTTCTTCTCGGCCAAAAGAGATCGGAAAAGGCCCGCAAATGGGTAAATAACACCCAAAAGTCAGGTAAAATGGGGTATCTGGGACAAGAGAGGAAGGAAGTCCCAATTAAATTAAAATTTCTTGCCCTAAAAAGCCAGGAAAATCATGTGAAATTAAAGTTTTGGGCCAAAACAGGCAGAAATCACCCTAAAGTCCGGTGAAATTTTTCGGCCTAAAAAAATAAATAATTCCAAAATTTCGACAGAATTAAGTTCTTCGGTCTCTTTTCACCGGCTCTTTTTTATTTAAAAAAAACTTTCTTTACAATCTAGGGTTACGCATTACATCGTATGGCGTTCGTTGAGATTTTGGCTGTCCAGGGACCTCGTTTTCTATTTAACAAAAACCGGCCATAAGTTTAAAAAGGAAGTAAAACTTCTTCACAACTACTCAGAAAAAGTAAAAATCAAGAAAGTTAATTGGTCTAATAATTTTTATTTAGATAATTCGTGAGAGGAAGGAACAATACGCGAAAATATCTCAAAACGAAGAGGTGGACGAGGCGTTTGGTAAAAAAAGAAAAGCCTTTTTGGACAGTCTTATAGAAATGGAATCGAAAAATCCGAATACGTGGACCATTCAGGATATCAGAGAAGAAGTGGACACCTTCATGTTTGAGGTAAATCAGAATCGGGCGTAAAACTAAAAATCGGTGCCGAAAAGATGGCGCCACCTTAGAACAAAGTTAAAATAAAGATGAGCTTTCTGAAGACATGGTTAGCATGGTTAGGTTAGTTATTTCTGAATAGGAATGCACCCAAATCTGACGTTCGCTAAAATCCTTTTCAACCGTTTACAGGGCCATGACACCACATCATCAGCTTTGACTTTTTCAATTTATCTTCTCTCCCAGCACCAAGATATACAAGTAAACATAAATAAATGCTTCAATTATAAAATACAAATTATTTCAGGAAAAAGCTTACCAAGAGCAATATTCCTTGTTTGGGGATAGTGATCGAGAAGTGACAAACAACGATCTAAATGAAATGGTTTATCTTGAAAAAGTATTAAAGAATCTTTACGGCTTTACCCAAGTGTTCCATATTTATCGAGATGGCTTTCTTCCGATGCTGTATTACGTAAGTAAATGGGTCGGTGGTCACAGTCTTTTACTCTTACCCGTAGATGATGGGACGGTAATCCCGAAGCAAACCAACGTCATCGTCGTCCCATATATCGTGCATAGAAACGAAAAATATTTCCCAGATCCTGAAGTCTTCGACCCTGAACGTTTTAATCCGGATGAATGTGCCAAAAGGCATCCCTATTGCTACATACCGTTCAGTGCTGGACCCAGAAACTGTATAGGTGAGCACAATAAATCAAGGGGACAGCTTGAAAAGTTTTTTTAGGTCAAAAATTCGCCATGATGGAGTTAAAAATGGTTCTTTCGACATTAGTTCGATTTTTGAAATTGGAAACTGCGAATAGCGAAAAGCTTAAGTTATCTCCCATGGTTATTTTGAGGGCGTTTAAACCTATCGAGATTCTCATCACTCCAAGAGCTAACGCTGAAAAGCTTTTTTCAAATTAATTAAATAGATAATTTTTGAACGTTGTTTTATTTTACTACCTATCTTTCAAAAATCGTCAGGCTATCGTCATAGTGGTGTAAAACGAATAAAGTAATTTCATTCATGAACAGCCCATTATGATCATTAAGAAAAGAAATCTGCCTAGCAATTAGATAAGACCTTAGAAAGCTATCAGTGCCAGACATTGACCTGCGTACCAATTGACAATCACTGAGCCAAAATATTCTTATTCAGTTCTAATAAATGATTCTTCTACTAACAACGATTTTATTCGGTATCGCATTTTTGTTTATCCCTTTCGAAAAACAGTGACAATTTTTTTCAACTTCAGCGGTCTAAGAAAGTTGAGCGAACTTCCAGGTCCGAAAAGATTTCCTTTTTTCGGCATCGGAATTGAAAATTGCTTCTCAAAGAAGACGGTAAATTCCCTCATTTTTAGAAACTTCATTAATATTATTTTCAGAATTTATGGGTTACTTGGTAACCCTTCTTAAGAATTTCCCGAGATTTTGTAAAACTTGGATTGCCTCGTTGCCGTGCGTTTTTGTAAGCCAGCCCGATGACCTAGAAGTATTTTAAATATTTTAGTTTAAAAAATCATTTATTTTGTGTCATATTTAGGTTATTTTAGGAATGTGAAACATATAAACAAAGGATATGAATATTATTCTCTCGTTCCTTGGTTAAAAGAAGGACTTCTGATCAGTGGAGGTAAAAATTTAAATTTTTTACATTTTAATTTTTATTGCGTGTGTACTCCGCAAGGGGGATGATTTTACTATCAAAACATCAACCAATAATAGAGGAAGTACAGGAATAACAGTGAAAAGATAGAAATGATTGTGATAATAGCTCACCTGACGAGGCTTTTTAAGCCGAAACGCGTCGTCAGATACCCGTTATCACAGTCATTTCTTCCTCTATTATTGGTTATTTGTTTGATATTTAAATTTTTGTTTATCCGGGTCTAGAAAAGTACCCAAAAAATGGGTATCTTAGCCCAGAGTACAAAAATGAATTTCTCTCTAATATCAAAAAGATTCGTCCGAGTGTGCGGAAAGATAGAGAGGAACAACCGTCACCTAGAAATATTGTTATACCCGTTATGCCATTCACATTTTCTCCATTTTTTTCCACAGGGGACAAATGGCATAAAAGAAGGAAGCTTTTGACGCCAACTTTTCATTTTAAAATACTCCAGAATAACCTGTCTTCTCTGAACAAACATTCAAGGTCGACATAACATTTAATATTTCAAATATAATTAAAAATAATTTTTTTAGGATTTTATTGAAGAAAATGTTGAAGAATAAGGAAAAAGCGATCGACGTCCACAATTTTATAACGCTATGCACGTTAGACGTCATTAGCGGTACATAAATAATTGTTTGCCAAAGGAAGGGGAGGACCATTTCCCGTGGTTCTCCGTTTCCTTAGAGGCAGGGAAAAATTTTAGTTTAGGTCCCTATTGTAGGGTTATTATTTATATCATTTTTTTATTTTTAAGATTCTGCGATGGGGATCGAGTTGAATGCACAAGAAAACGAAGAAACAAAATATGTGACGGCAATAAAAAGGTTTTTTTTATGCTATAGTATAGACGCAGCATAGACTGGGGAAAGAAGGCGTTGATTTTTTAAATAACTACCCAAAATAACAACATTTTATTTTCAGGGTTACGAGTTACATCGTCTGGCGTTCGATGAGATTTTGGCTGTCCAGGGATCTCGTTTTTTATTTCACAAACATCGGCCAAAGTTTAGAAAGGAAGTAAAACTTCTTCACAACTACTCAGAAAAAGTAAAAATCAAGAAATTTGTAAATTGGTAATAATTTTTATTTAGATAATTCGTGAGAGGAAGGAACAATACGCGAAAATATCTCAAAACGAAGAGGTGGACGAGGCGTTTGGTAAAAAAAGAAAAGCCTTTTTGGACAGTCTTATAGAAATGGAATCGAAAAATCCGAATACGTGGACCATTCAGGATATCAGAGAAGAAGTGGACACCTTCATGTTTGAGGTAAATCAGAATCGGGCGTAAAACTAAAAATCGGTACTAAGATGCGCCAAAATCTGAGGTTCGCTAAAATCCTTTAATCAACCGTTTACAGGGCCATGACACCACATCATCAGCTTTGACTTTTTCAATTTATCTTCTCTCCCAGCACCAAGATATACAAGTAAACATAAATAAATGCTTCAATTATGAAATACAAATTATTTTAGGAAAAAGCTTACCAAGAGCAATATTCGTTGTTTGGGGATAGTGATCGAGAAGTGACAAACAACGATCTAAATGAAATGGTTTATCTTGAAAAAGTATTAAAGAATCTTTACGGCTTTACCCAAGCGTTCCATATTTATCGAGATGGCTTTCTTCCGATGCTGTATTACGTAAGTAAATGGGTCGGTGGTCACAGTCTTTTACTCGTACCCGTAGATGATGGGAAGTGATCCCGAAGCAAACCAACGTCATGATTGTCCCATATATCGTGCATAGAAACGAAAAATATTTCCCAGATCCTGAAGTCTTCGACCCTGAACGTTTTAATCCGGATGAATGTGCTAAAAGACATCCCTATTGCTACATACCGTTCAGTGCTGGACCCAGAAACTGTATAGGTGAGCACAATAAATTAAGGGGACAGCTTGAAATTTTTTTAGGTCAAAAATTCGCCATGATGGAGTAAAAATGTTCTTTCGACATTAATCCGATTTTTGAAATGGGAAACTGCGAACAGCGAAGAGCTTAAGTTATCTCCTTTGGTTATTTTGAGGGCGTTTAAACCTATCGAGATTTTCATCACTCCAAGGGCTAACGCTGAAAAGCTTTTTTCAAATTAAATAATAGATCATTTTTTAACGTTGTTTCATTTTATTACCTATCTTCCAAAAATCGTCAAGGTGGTGTAAAACGAAAAAAGTAATTTCATTCTGCAACTACTGCCCATTATGATCGGTAGATATATAAAAAAAAGTAATCTGCCAAGAAATTATATAAAACTTTAGATCAAACAATAAACCAATATTAGAGGAAGAATGAATGTGATAACGGGTATCTCACGACGCGTTTCTGCTTAAAAAGCCTCGTCAGGTGAGCTATTCCCTCTATCACAATCATCTCTATCTTTTCACTGTGGACCTATCTCTGTGGCTCTATCTTTTGGAGAAGTGGCGGCGGTGAAGTTTAGGGAGACAACTTGTTTCCAGCTTCCCGCAGTTTCCACTAAATCTCTCCGAGATAGGTCCACAGTGAAAAGATAGAGATGATTGTGATAGAGCTCATCTGACGAGGCTTTTTAAGCCGAAACGCGTCGTGAGATACCCGTTATCACAGTCATTTCTTCCTCCATTATTGGTTTATTGTTTGATTTAAATCAATTACCTTGCGAGATATTATACGCAATTTAAATTAAAATAAAAAACTTTAGAGTGCAATCAGTGCACTGATCTGTATAAACTGACAATCACTTAGCAATTAGCCATTTTAAAAAATTGCACATAATTCTACTATCACTATAAGATAAGAGATCCATATTGGATAACTATTAATAATGCAGTAGGAAATATTCTTGTTCAGTTCAGATAAAATGATTCTTCTAATAATAACAATTTTATTCGGTATCGCATTTTTGTTTATCCGTTTCGAAAAAACAGTGACAATTTTTTTCAACATCGACGGTCTAAGAAAGTTGAGCGAACTTCCAGGTCCGAAAAGATTTCCTTTTTTCGGCATTGGAATGGAACTCTGCCTCCTCAAAGAAGACGGTGAAATCCCCATTTTTAGAAACGTCATTAATAATATTTTCAGAAATTTTGCGTTATTTGATAACTCTACTTAAGAATTTTCCGAGATTTTGTAAATCCTGGATTGCCTCTTTGCCGTGCGTTTTTATAAGCCAGCCCGAAGACCTAGAAGTATTTTAATATTTAGTTTAAAAAATCATTATTTTGGGTCATATTTAGGTTATTTTAGGGAGTGTGAAACATATAAACAAAGGATATGAATATTATTCTCTCGTTCCTTGGTTAAAAGAAGGACTTCTGTGAGTAAAGGTAAAAATTTAAATTTTCATTTAATCAGATCAAGAAAACTAGGACAAAAACAAGTATTTAAAAAATTTGTGCCTTAGCTCAATTTTATCGGATTTTAGGGGAAAACAAAGCTAAAATTTAGTACTTTTTATAAGTTGTCAAAAGTGTTCATAAGATTAGTCAAATCGACTCGAAATTTTGCGAAGATTACGAAAAAATAGGGGTTCTTATTTGAAATAACGAATTAGGTTCGATTCTGGGCACCCTGTATATCCAAACGCATTTTAAACTAAACCATCAAATTCTTTGATTAAAATTAAGGAAAGTTTACTTTAGAGTTTTTTCATAAACCTCCTTATCGCTCTCCCACTGTTTTTCTCGATTTCTGGTCTACAATAACACCAGAGCGTTATTTTTTTAACCGGTTTAAGTCATTTTCCTGGATTGTCTGGCCTATATCATAACGATACTGAGAGAAGGGTTCCTTAAGACATGAAGAATACCTTGAATATCCCACTTCAAGGTCAAGGGAGGATTTTCAAGCCTGAACAATAAGTCAGAGTCCTCGATCACCGATAGATCAAAGATAAGGAAACAAGGTTTAAGAAAAAAAAGCATAATATTGTGAATCCATTTCAGATCTTCGGGAGTTTAAACACCCTTCTAAACAATTTTGAATAATTTTTCTCGGTTTTGAGGTCTAAAAATACCCGTTTAATCAAGTGCCCGGGCTTCCAAAATCTCTTTTACCGCGTTATTGGTCCTTTTTATCAAATTACTGGTGTAGAAACACCCGTTTAATCAGGTGCCCGAGCGTTAAAAATCTCACTCTTTCATCGGGATTTTGGTCATTTTCTTCGATTTTCTGGTGTGAAAATACCCGTTTAATCAAGTGCCCGGGCGTTCAAAATCTCTTTTACCGGGTTATTGGTCCTCTTTGTCGAATTACTGGTGTAGAAACACCCGTTTAATCAGGTGCCCGGGCGTGAACAATTTCTTTCACCGGGACTTAAGTCATTTTCGATTTTCTGGTGTAAAACACCTAATGGTCCATTGCCGAGCGTTAAAATCTCTCTCTGGGTTTGGTCATTTTCGTCATGTGTCTGGTGTAAAAACACCCATTTGATCATCGTCGGCGTTAAAAATCTCTTTCACCGGGATTTTGGTTCGTCATGTTTCGGGGTAGAAGCACTCGTTTATCAGGTGCCCGGGCGTTAAAAATCTCTTTCTCCGGGTTTTCGTCATGTTTGGGGTACTTTGATCAGGTGCCCGGCAAAATCTTCTCCGGGATTTGGTCATTTTCTTCGATTTTTTGGTGTACAAACACCCGTTTAATCAGTGTTTTATCATCTTTTACCGTGTTTTGGACCGTTTCCACAGCGTGCCGCTTTGAAATTTGGTCACCTTACCCACAGCCCCCACCCCGTCATCTTACTCTAAGTCCTTCCATATGGCACCTTTCGTTACCCTCAATTTAAATTTTGGGAGAGTCCTTTTTTTTATTTGATTTTATTAATGCGATAATTAACGCCACCCGTTAAGTAAGGGGCAAAACTTAACGCCCGTTAAGTAAAGTTCAAAAATTTAACTGCCCGTTAAAAGTTAATGGCCCTTAAGAAAGGGCAAAAATTTACCGCCCGATAAAAATAACCAGCCTGTTAAGTAAAGGGCAAAAATTTAACTGCCCGTTAAAAAGTTAACTGGCCCGTTAAGTAAAAGGCAAAAATTTAACTTCCCGTTAAAAAGTTGACCGGCCCGTTAAGTAAAGGGCAAAAACTTAACCGCCCGATAAAAAATATAACCGGCCCGTTAAGTAAAGGGCAAAAATTTAACCGGCCCTTTAAGTAAGGAGCAAAAACTTAACCGCCCGTTAAAAAAATTTTACCAGCCTGTTAAGTAAAGGGCCAAAACTTAACCGCCCGTTAAAAAGTTAACCGGTCCGTTAAGTAAAGGCAAATTTAACGGCCGTTAAAAAAATTTATGGCTGAAGGTTACTGAGTCCCAAAAGTTAATCTGAGATTAGGACATGTGTCAGAAGAGTCCCGAGTAATAAAAAAATGTACGAGTTGAGTCCGGGATTCCCCAAGGCGTTACCTGCATATATTGTTTATGTATAAAAATCTATTTTATTAGTAAAATATTTGAATTAAAACTTGGAACTTCCTTGGATTACATTATACGAGCATTCTGATAACATTTGGAAATAATAATTAGTTCAGTTTAAAAATTCTCCTAGAAGTCCTGTCAGAAACTTATTAAATTCAGGAGTCAGGGGAAAAAAAGTCAAGGCAAAAGAAGAAATAATATCCGAATGCATGAAAAGTATTCTGGTGGAGAAATTACAGACTTCAATACGTGAAATTGCTGGCTTTTAAATTTCTTCCCCAAAATTAAGGTAGGATCAATGTATGTATGCATTTAGATATTGATAGGAAAATTTTTTTTTATCAAGAGACGAATTACGACGAATCTCACGCTGCAGACGAAGAAGTTCAACAATAATACCTAATTAACAGGAATAACCTTTTTATTGAAATATATTTTAAGAACTTAGAAATTTTGCCAGGGGTGCTTTCGGGACTCTTTGGTGGTATCTTTTTGGGACTCTTTTGGTAAATCTTTGGGACTCATCTGGTATATCACGTAATCCCCCCGGGACTCAACTCGTACATAATTTTGGAGGCGGGACTCAACTAACCAACTCCCAATTTACTGGCCCGTAAAGTTATTTTTTTTTAAGTAGGGAAAGTGCGGTAAGTATTTTCCTCCTCTTAGGGGGGCGCAGGCTTCAAAAAGTTGAGAAGCACTGCTTTAACCCCTTATACAGAATATGTAATTTAGGGACCATGACCTATGTTAAGGCAGACACCTTGACATGAGTAAATAGGTATGTATTTGAATAGTTTTTGATAATTATTAATTTCAAATCTATTAATTATTATTATTATTAATTAATATCTATATGAGTTTCGTTTTAGATAATAAATTAAAAATGAAGCAGTCATTTTTTCTCAGTTCCAGTAAAATGATCTCCTAATTAGCAATTTTATTCGGTATCGCATTTTGTTATACCTTGGAAAAAAACGATGTCGATTTTTTTTTTTACTTCAGCGCTTTAATTAAATTGAGCAAAATCCCAGGTCCAAAAAATATCCATTTCGGCATAGGGATAGAACCAGAGTTGGGCGTATTCATATTCATAAATATGATGAATAACACACAATTTTTTTTATTCATGAATATGAATAATGAATTATGAATGAATAATATTCATTCATAAATTTTTTCATGAATAATATTATTCATAAGATTATTCACAAATAACCGATTATTCATAACATTATTTATAAGTAAAAAGCATTATTTAGACGCTTTTTTCCAGTTATTACGTAAGTATAACGCACTATTAACATTTTTATTCACGAATAACCGATTATTCATTAGTTTATTCTAAAAAATGCCTACAATTTATTTATTTTTTTTTTTTTGCGAAAAAAGGCCGATTTTTGACGGTTTTTAAAGCGTAGAAATTCGTGAGTTTAAAATTCCGCCCCGGGAGTATCTTTCCCGGATCCGCGTGGCGATTTCCCGTCGATTGATAGTGCGTAATGTAGCCACCTCGCTCAACACAGCGCCCTCTGGGAGTTTTTAAAGGGCAAAATCCGATTGGGCTATTGAAAAAAAACCGATAACTCATAAGAAAAAAGCGTTATTTAACTTTTTTTTTTCCACATTTTTCTTAATTATATCATTATTATAATCACCCTATTACAACTTCCACCCGCGAATATCCGATTATTCATATGTTTATTTAAATAATTTAGTTTTTAATTTTTTTCAGAAAACCTATGAGACTTATATCCGTAGTTTTTCCTAGATTTTTTAATAAAAATTGAATGTTCATAAATAAATGAAAAGGATAATGAATTTTATATAGAGTTATGTATTCAATTTTAAAAAAAAGTATTTATTAGATATAGGTAGGTACCTACGTCTAAAAACATTGTGTACCTAATAAAAATTAAGACTAATTTCAACATTGTATAAAGGAATACTGAAATATTATAAAATTTGATTTATCGGCTTAAAAATGTAATTATAAAACTTGTTAATTGAACTTAAAAATTTAATCGTCGCTTTCATCATCAGTTTCGTCGTCGGAGTAGTCATCTTGATCCGAAGAAGTTTATCTAGACTTTGTCCTTAAATAAAAAAGCACAAATCATTATTGGTGAGAAAAGGAAAATCAGGGTACTTACAATGACGCATTTGCTTTCAGTATCACACGTTGTTCAAATTTTTCGTTACTCAAACGATTTGATTTAGGTGCATTAGTCATGGTAGCATATGAAAATAAACGCTCCACTTGTGCACTAGAAGGAAGTGGTGTGTTTTTTTCTTTGAAAATCTGTTCTATACTTGGATACTTTTTCAGTATGTCTAATCCGGCCTCTCTTTCACTTAAGTATTTGTCCATTATCGTTTGAGCTTGGATTAAAATATCATCTTCAGGCATAGGAGGTAATGAGTCGCTTTCGTCCCCGAAATCATAAAAGTCCTCTAGAGGAGAGTCGATCTCCATCGGTGTACTAACTGAGTTCTCCCCAGCTTCTTTTATCAAATATTGGTAAATTAGTTGTTTAAAATTAATGAGTAACTCTTCTTGTTCATATTTTTGTATACATGGAAAAAACTTGTTTTTGAACTTCGGGTATGATAGTGAAGCGATCGCAGCATTTTTTCCTTCGAAAGTTTCGAAATTTAATATTTTTGAAAACCGTTGCTGAATGCTCGCAATATATGAGTCGCAGATTGGCTTACAAAACTTTAAATCTGTATTTGCGATGGATCTTAATTTTTTTAACAATGCCACCAGCGTAGGCAATAAAATCCCATAATACGCCGTTTTTTCGGCTTGAAGCAGGTTTAGGGCTTCGGCAACAGGGGAGGAACAATGTACGTACTTCTCTAAATAATTTAACTCATTTTCGGTCAGTTGTTCAGTGCCAAGGGCCTCAACGAGCCTCCCCATGTTGCGTTTTATTCCTACTATTTGTTTCAAAGAGTCGTGAAGACTGTTCCATCTCGTCTCATTTGGAGGAGAAAGGGCTTTGTCGAGAATGTCTTCAATGATTTCCGCGGTTCTTGGCCTTTTTGCCAGTTTCCAGATGACACTACATTTTTTTAATGCCTCCTTGTGTAAACTAGAGAGAACTCTGTCAGCGTTAATTGTTCTCATTATGTCGGCTGACGATGTCAATGCTAAAGTGTGGGCCCCACACCGAAGATGGTATGGTAACCTTTCTGTCACACTTTCCTCTAAGTCCACCCATGATTCGTCATCAGAAGCTTCCCCATCTACGTCATAACCTTCAGTGACCTCAACTCCGAAAACTTCGAACGCTTTAACGAAGTTCGCACCGTTATCTGTTACGGTCGCAATTATTTTCTCAGTCGTAAGCTCGAATTTATCGTGAATGTTTCTTAGCAAATCTGATATTCGATCGTGGGTATGTGAGCCCCTAAATCTTTTGCAAGCCAGGGCTGCTGATTTTCTAACGTTACTTCGATCGAGCCAATGTACAGTTACGCCCAAGAAGCTCCTTTTCCCCCCGGACCAAATGTCTGCAGTCGTGCAGACATTTTTTATTGGTAGTAAGCTTTTTTTATATCGTTTTGATGTAAATGGAATTTCTCGTCTATTCGACGCCCGAGCGTTCGACGGCTGATTAGGTGAAAATTTCTATTTTCAATGTTTAAAAAATTAAAAATCGCTTTGAATGATGATGAGTCGATAGATTGGAGAGGTATCATTGTATCAATTACATAATTAGTTAGTAATTCCTCGAATTTCGACTGAGGGAGGGACATAGAGGTCTTTTTATTCTTTGTTAATTTTCTGGCCTCCTCAGGATTTTCAAGAATAAATTTGTTTCTGCTATTCTCCATAGCCATTGAAAACTGAGTCATCGTCTGTTTTCCATGATTTCGCTTGATATGTGAATATAAATTTGATGACGTTTTAATATTTACCTTCAAAATATTAGTTTTGTTCCGCTCATCACACTTCACACATAAAACTTTTAAGTTTTCTGACTCTATTTCCTCGGCGAGTTTGTTGACGTCTTCAGTTGCCGGCTTGAAAAACTTCCCATCGAGGGCGACCCGCACAGAAAAATTTAACTTTTTCAAACAGTTTTCTCTCAATGACTCCATAATATGAAATGTAAAAGAATATCTTTTCACTGTCAAGACCGAAACAGAAATGAATAAAATCCAATCTCGTCTTTACTTAAGACGTAACTATAACATGGATGTTGTTGTTTACAGGGATTACCTACCAATTTTCTTATCTTATGAGGGAGACTCGTTTTTATTTCAAAAATAAAATTATTATGCAGTTTAAAATCAACGAATCATGTCATATAGGTAAATAAAATTATTTAGTAAATTTTAAGAGTACCTATCCGTTTTTTTAGGGGTCTTTTTAGCCCCTCAGGGTGTTCCTAGCCACTAGGACGTTATAATAATGAATATAATTAAGAAAAAAAAGTGGGAAAAAAAGTTAAATAACGCTTTTTGCTGATGAATAATCTTGTGAATAATCGTTTTTTTTTTTTTTAATAGCCCAAATCGAATTTTGCCCTTTAGAAACTCCCAGAGGGCGCTGTGTTGGAGCGAGGTGGCTACATTACGCACTATCAATCGACGGGAAATCGCCACGCGGATCCGGGAAAGATACTCCCGGGGCGGAATTTTAAACTCACGAATTTCTACGTTTTAAAAACCGTCAAAAATCGGCCTTTTTTCGCAAAAAAAAAAAAAAATAAATTGTAGGCATTTTTTAGAATAAACTAATGAATAATCGGTTATTCGTGATTAAAAATGTTAATAGTGCGTTATACTTACGTAATAACTGGAAAAAAGCGTCTAAATAATGCTTTTTACTTATAAATAATGTTATGAATAATCGGTTATTTGTGAATAATCTTATGAATATTATTCATGAAAAAATTTATGAAATGAATATTATTCATATTCATATTCATATCATTATTCATATTCATGAATAAAAAAAATTGTGTGTTATTCATATTCATATTTATGAATATGAATACGCCCAACTCTGACGTCAAACATTATGGATCTATACGATCTCAATTTGTCTGTGGTTCCGGCAGTAGCAATTTTTTCTGGAGAACTTTACAGCCACAGTTTCAAGATTTCAACAGGTTTCACCAAATTTATTTTAGTCGGTGAACAAGAAACTATTAGGGCTAAAATGAAACTCGGCTAAAATCTATAAAATTCAAATTTACCCTGTGGCTGAGTTTCACTTGTACACCTAATAAATAAAAATTGTAGGAAATTTAATTCTCTATAAATTTGCACTTAATTATTTTTTTCTAGGATGCACCATTTTCGGAAAATAATTTTTTTGTAAATAAATTATCTTGAAAACAGTGCGTCCTAGAGAAAAATGAATAGAAAAATTAAAGAGAATTAAATTTCCAATGATTTTATTTAGTGCATTTTTTCAATATCTGTAACGGTTTACGACTTACAAGCCTTTAAAAATTAACCTCTTAATGGTTATACTTCAATAACCTTCTTACACGGAGAAGGTCAACTTGTGATGGACTTTAACGCCTAAAATGTTCATAATTTTGAAAAAATGAACTACTAGGTGTACAAAATAAAACTCGGCTAAAATCTACAAAATTCAAAACCCTGTGGCTGAGTTTCATTTTTACACCTTAATATTTAGGGCGATTTTTGAATTTCGAAAAAATGGCGGAGATATGTCTATTCGAAAGTTAAAAAATTTCGCTGCGGCCGATCCATTGGTCCTATTTTCACCACATTTTCACCAAATTCTCCTTCCATTTTTTTTACGAATTTCGGTGTAAATTTTTTAATTGGAAGAAATTCATACTTCCCCTCCTAGTTACTTCTCCCTACCTGATACTTCCCCCTCCTTAGTTTTCCCCTTCGTTATACTTCCCCTCCTATATTGTTCCTTCTCTGGAAGTTCGTTGGAAGCTTTTCAAACTAGTACTTTTTTATTTAAATATTTATATAAAAAAACTTAGTGAAAGCAGACTGTCTAGGCGGCTTCATTTCGAGGTCATTGGCAAGGTCGTGTCCGTCACAACTTATTTTTTCACACTTTTTTGGCATGGCGTCTGTCTGGAAAAAGGATTTGGAAAGGTTTTTCCCCAGGTAGTTATGACGTTTTGAAAATTATGGTTGTGAAAAAAAGAATTTTAGGCTTTTTTGTGCCTCCTTTATAAATGGATGGTTCCCAAATGGAAGGAGCATTTAGCACAGAGTTGGTAAGCCTCTCGACATGACTTTTTAGGACAGCGGCCTGCGGTCTAGGCTCAAGTCATTTAGAAACCCCTTGTAACCACGTCCTGAAACACCAAACTTACATCTGTGAGGGTTTTCCCGACTAAAAAAAGAAACTTTTTAGTCGATTACCATTTTCAACATTCAGTAACTCCGCATCAATCTGACAAACGGTGTTTGATTATTGAAACGCAATCGAATCGGGAAGTCGGGATTCCATCCGAGTTAATGAACAGTTTTCCCGCATTATCAATTCAAATAGGTTATAACAGTGAATTTCACGCTTTTACAATTTCTAGTTTTCATACGGTAAATTTCGCTTATTTTTGTGGGTTTACCCTATTCGTTATATCGCATATTTTCTGGCAAGGCCTCAAAATCCCAGGTTATCCAACCTTTAAATCCGATGATTTCTGTTAACGCTATAAGCGTTTCAATCAACTCATCGGCCCGTCACAGTTCGCGTTTCCCCAACCTTAAATTACAAGATTGGGCTAAATTACGATTGACACGAAACCTCCTTGGAGATAAAACAAATTTTAGAAGAACACGCGCTTTTTATGTGAGAATTAATTAGTTTTTTATTTTTTTTTATAACGAATAAATAAAACGGAACGATTAGAGGTCCCCTAATTGACATTTGATTGTTATCAGATACGTGACAGTTTTCGCTCTAGCCGACTTTAATATTCAAACCACGATAAAACTTTCCAACGCCTCATTTGCAAGGACGAAAAAAAAATCAAAAAATCGAAGGTCTCCTCAACAAGTAGTTTCTTATCTTAAACTCCTTCAATCGCCTTCAAATTTTGCCCAGTTCTTACTTATTGTCAGAGCAGTAAGCAAATAAAATTTCAAAATAATCGGCCTTCATGAACAAGAGATATTTATTAGGTGTACAAAATGAAACTCAGCCACAGGGTAAATTTGAATTTTGTAGATTTTAGCCGAGTTTCATTTTGTACACCTAGTAGTTCATTTTTTCAAAATTTTGAACATTTTAGGCGTTAAAGTCCATCAAAAGTTGACTTCTCCGTGTAAGAAGGTTTTGAAGTATAACCATTAAGAAGGTTAATTTTTAAAGGCTTGTAAATCGCAAACCGTTACAGATATTGAAAAAATGCACTAAGTAAAATCTTGGAAATTTAATTCTTCTTTATTCTATTCATTTTTCTCTAGGACGCACTGTTTTCAAGATAAATTCATTTTTAAAAAAATTATTTTCCGAAAATGGTGCATCCTAGAAAAAAATAATTAAGTACAAATTTATAGAGAATTAAATTTCCTACAATTTTTATTTATTAGGTGTACAAATGAAACTCAGCTCAGGGAAAATTTGAATTTTGTAGATTTTAGCCGAGTTTCATTATGTACACCTAATAACTTCAAAGAATGAATTTTAACATCCTCGTTATTGTGACACCCGTAAGGAAAACTGATTAGTGATCTTTTTCGATCATGAGGTTGTCTGTGGTGCCGGCCGTCCGTCGCATTCTTTGGGGGCCAGCTGGTCAGACCAGTGCTTTTTTGGAAGAAAATTTTGATTGTTTCAAGGGAGTCTTAACTGTCAAAAATACCGGGGAAGTAGCGGATTAGTATGCATGGTGGAGTCTCACGCGATAACTGTTTATTATGGGTTTTAATTGTATATTATGTATAGTTAACTGTTAATAAATTAGTTCAGTTCTCCTTTAAAATAAGTAGGTTCCAAAATTGTTAAAGATGGGAAAATGTTGGGGGATTTCTTTTTCGTATTAGACAAAATAAAGAAAAAGAACGTTACTTCGAAAACGGGTACCCTACTTTATTTTTCTTATCAACCTATCAAAATAATCCAGGAATAAAACAAAAAAGAACGTTTTGACCCGGAATAAACCCTGTGGGTTTATAGGGGGGTGGATTTCGGTTAAGAAAATGTCCCGAGCGTTTGATACGCTATAGTGCAAAAAAATGAGAAAAAGAAAATACAAAAGGAAGGGCTAAAGTACAATAATGTATTCCCCGTCCCAAGGTTTCCGGTGGACATATTTCCGCTCGGCCCCTCATGGTCAACAAGAATTGTACATCAACCTCGGATTTTAATTTTTTTTTTTTTTTTCATCTCCCCTATAACGATTATAGCTTTCTTCCGTCGTTTCTAATAAATCAATTTGAGACGTCTATAAATTAAGGGCAGGATATTACCTAATTTTTTTGGGGTCGCTACCCACATTTAATTTATAAGAATTATTTCTCATTTTTTTTCAAATCGCCATTTTACGTAATCTGGTTGGAAAAGCCAACTGTGATGAATCCTAGGATTTAACGCGGTTTTACCAATGTAAATCCATAAGTGAAAAAAGTAAAACCAAGCGATAAATCAGAGAAAAAAGTTTTATTCCTCTTTTCTTTATGCGGGAGTAAAAAGTGACAAATGTTTCATTTTGGTTCAAAATGTTTCTCATTAGGGGCGAATCAAGACAGAATGTTGAATTGCGAAAAAATTTTTTTTCCTCTCACAAATTGGTTCGGAAAAACGTGTCGGGGAAAAACAGATTATCAGGTTCTTCTTTTTTCGGCATTGAAAAGGACAGCACTTTCTTCTGAAAAGGAGACTTTTATTTAGGTTGCCTGGTGACAATTTTCCTTTTGTTTTATGTAGATGAATTTTTAAGTTAAAAAGTTGAACCCTCCATGTTGGGTTTTTAGGGAAGGGTCTTCCAGAATCCCTAGGGTCAATTAGATTAAGGGTCTATACCGATCTCAACTTTGTCTGTGGTTCGGCCGGCCGTAGCATTTTTCTGGAACACTTTACGGCCACAGTTTCTACCGATTTTCATTTAACGGAGAAAAAGTTTGTTTTTCGAAAATATTTTCAAGTTTTCTTTTTTTCGAAATTTCAGGTATCAAGGTAGAAATAATGGGCTCTTTGGCCTAGGGATGTGCCTCTCGTAATGGGTAGAAGTATGAAATTTCTCCCTACTAAATAAAATGATAATAAAAAGTGTCAATTTTTACTTCGAAAATCAACATTCGAAAATCGCCCTAGTTACATTCTTGTTCTCCGACTAAGGAAGATTTTGTGAAAATTTCGTGAAAATCGGTTCAAAACTGTGGCTGTGAAGTGTTCCTGAAAAATGCTAAATGACGGCGGAACGGACGGCCGGCCGGAACCGCAGACTTTGAGATCGGTAAAGATCAATAATCGATTTGACCCTCCGGGGTCTAGAAGACCCCTAGAAGCCATGGCTATCGAATTCGCCTTGTTCCTAAGGGGTCTGTAAGACCCTGTAAAAAACCTTCTGTCGATGGTATCATTCCTTTTGGGAAAGCTATAGGTTCCGCTCATTCCTCAGAGGAAGAAGTTGAAGTTGCTGACAGTAATGCAGACTCGCATAAAACGGGGCCCAGTTTTTTGTGGTTTTTGTTTATTGATTCCGTGCTCCCAAGGCCTAGGTCAAGGAAGATTGCGCCATCGTTGCGTCTTTGGAACCTAACGGGTTTGAGATGAAAACGGAAAGTGTTTGAAGCAGGTGTGGGGACTAACTAGAAAAGGCCTTTTGGGTCCGTTCCAATGCAACTCGGTTGTTCAACTCACGTCTCGTGCCAACCCCAGGATTCAGAAGCCCACCGAGAAAATTATGCCGCGCGACGTTTGAAAATAAAAGATGCTCCCTCCAAGTTGACTTTCGCGATAAAATAGGATTAATTTCGTATCCCAAAAATTTTTTTAGGTCTCTGAACGCAAATCCGTCGTCGGCTCTCATCCTATAATATGCAAACGTCCTAATCCCTTTAGCTTTACTATAATCCTTATATTTCCATAATAAACAACCCTTACTTTTTCTTAAGGCTAAACGACCATTTATACTTTTTTACAACCCAAAAAATTATTTGATAAAAAAAAAAAAAAGAAATAGCACGAGGATATAAAAGGGATTATTTATGCCGTTTATTGTCCATAAACC
>JACGAQ010002856.1:0-35961 GCA_014119065.1 Orius insidiosus | reverse complement strand
GGCAGACGCCCAAATGGAAAACTTCGTCTGCTCCAATGTGGATATATCTGGCCCCTGAATGTAATGACATTATTTGAGCGATCATTTCTTGAATGAGACGAAAAGGGCTGCAATTGATTTGCGCACAGTCAACTTAATCCATCCTGGAATGTGTATGAAAAGCGCACAAAAAAGCGCACAAATTATTTTATGGCTATGCAGTGAAAAGCGCACAGGCTCAGGATTTACCTTTAACGTAGCTTTTGTGTGTTGACATTTTGGTATGTTTTTTTTTCCTTTTAATTCTCTTAAAGGTTTTTCTGATATCAGTCCTCTTTAAATCACTCCGTTTCGGGCCTTCAGTCCTGTGTCGATACTTAATCAAAAATATGTTTCGTTTCAGTACAACCAATAAAGGTGTTCAATGTTTGATCAAAGAAAATTATATTTTTAGAAAATATCGAGAATACAACGATACTGTTACATGGCGGTGTTCATCAAAATCGTGCTCGGTTTGCGTCTTTACGAACGGTTCCCACTCTCAGATAATACGAGAATCAGGAGTTCACAATCACGAAAGTAAGTCGGACCGATACATAGAACTGTATATGACTAGAAATTCATGCAAGAACATGCAAGTTCATGAATTACAAAGCAGACCATCCAAAATAATTCGAAAATCTCTTTGCTTAGTCGAAAATACATCACTGCAACCCAGTGATGTTGTCAATATCCGTCAGTCTTTGTATTGGCAAAAGAGAAAACAATTTCCTGCTCTACCAAAAAGTCGAGAAGAAGCCCTAAAACAAGCACAGTCTTTGGAAGTATTCACGGGAAACAAAGAAAAATTTGTTCATGTGGACGGTGAAATTATACTGTTGACGAACAGAAGTAATTTGAAAAGGTTGTGCGACATTGAGACGATTTTGGGAGACGGCACATTTTATGTTTCACCACGTTTTTTCCCTCAAATGTATACGTTACATTCGTACTCTGAAGGAATATACTTACAGCTAGTATTTTGTTTTCTGCCCAGTAAAAACTGAATGCTATTAATATGTTTCGATCTATCATTCGTCTGTGTGAAAATTACGGCTACAATTTCTCTCCAAAAAATATGATATTCGACTTTGAAAAGGCAACTCATAACGCTGTGGCCCATGTTTTCCCAGCCAGCACAGTTTTTTTGTTGTTGTTTTCACCTCGGGCAAGCTATTTTTCGTCAAATTCAAAACGCTGGGACTTAAAGAAGCATACATCAAACAACGAAACTGGAAATTATATAAAAAAATTTTTCGGCTTATCATATCTTCCCAACGATGACGTCGAATGGACATTCTTGGATTTGATCGAGATGGCTCCACCCGATGAAAAATTGGGACCATTTCTGGAGTACTTGGCAAAAACGTACATTGGGCCCGAGTCCACGTTCCCTCCTAAACTGTGGGCTCGGCCACCTAACGCGGCATACCCTCGGACTACGAACGGCCCTGAATCATTCCACCGTCACATCAAAGACAACTTTAATACCCCCCATTGTTCTATCCACGAGGTTATCGATTGCCTGGCTAAATTTCAAAGTGAAACTTACGTTAAAATGAACAACACAAAGATGAAGCCAAAACCAAGAAGCAGGTGAAAAGGATGCCGAACTTTTGAAGCTCTATTCGTCATATACAGCAGGAACTATGTCTAGGATTGACTATATCTAACGTGGGAGTGAAACTTCAACCTCAATCACGATAAATTTTAATTATGTTTTTATTTTCGACGATATTTACCTACCAATTTATTTAAATAGACGAAATAAATAATTCAATTTATTTAAAAGTACATATTATTTTGTTCGCTTTCCAGTTTTTTCCTAGGATACATTGATTTCCCTGGCTCAGGTTGGTGTGCGCTTCTCAGTGGTCATAAAATGAGTTTTGTGTGCGCTTTTCAGTTCTTGAAATTTTGGCTAGTGTGCGCATTTTAATGGTAATTAAGGAGGGATTTGCGCTTTTCAAGAACACCGACGAAAAGAATGATCGTTTGAAGGACATATAGCTTCCGGATATGGTGGAATTTCCCGTAAGTGCGACCATTCTTTGAGTTTCAAAACGTGCTCTAGGTGTCCAAACGTCTGTACGAGCGGTATCACCTCAAGGCCCAAATCGTGCGCCAAAGTCAGAAGCTCTCTCACCTAATATCTTGAAAAAAACATTTATTACAGTCAATTCTAAAATCGACATGCCTCTTTCTAGTATATGAATTTTTGGCCGATATTGATTATTCGTCCCGTATAGGGAAACATATCTTCATATTCTATAAGCAACATGTCGCATCCAAGGGAGGCCAATATGGGCAAAAGGACTCTCAAATAAGATAACTTCGGCGGAGCCCCTTTCAAATCGAGATGCACAACTCTGTGCGAGTTTGAAGTAAATCCTAAAATTAAATTTTCTTTAGTGTCCATTTTTTTCCCCCAAATCGTACTCACCGTGCATGTTTTCCGGAGATATCACGATAGTCAGTGGTTTGTTCGTGTTCTTCATTTCTTTGCTCATAAATTTTGGTTAATATAAGAAAAATTAGGACAGAAGTAGCTAATATTAAAAAGAGTCCTCTCCGATATGCTCTGCACATAACGCCTCGCCTAAAACTAAAACTGTCAAATGAGTTTTAAAAATTACAGTTTTTATGTCGGGGATTGGAATATTTTTTTGGTTCAAGGGAGAAGAGGGTAACACTGTAAGTGTCTTCTTAAGGTGCATCCTCTCGCTGTGTGTAGACTTGCTCTTTTCGCTGTGTGTAGAAGTGAAGAAGGTGAAGGTGAAGGAGAAGTGTAGAAGGGTACAGCCGCCCTTATGTGAGGGGTGAGGGCTCTTTGGATAGAGACCGGTGACTGAGGGTAGTCAGGTCTGTGCGGTGAAGGTGCGTGAGTGGCGAAAGAGGGCTGGAATTTGAGAAGTGCCAGCAGAGAGGAAGTCCCTGTCCTCTTTTCTCTAAAACTAAGTAATTGGTGTTCATTTTAAATGTGGATCTTGTTCTGAATAAAAGACTGTGAGTAAAGTGAAGAAGTGTTTTATTCCTCGGCCCAATTTCATAGTTTTCCGGCTTGCATCTACATCCCTTTCCCTGCTTTCCCGACAAATATTTTGTTTAAATTCTAAGGTTTCTCTAGACACAAAGGCCGAAGATTCGATTCCCATATACAGGGAGTTCCAACAAGAGTGGACCAGCAACTTTACGGCAAAGCATTTAAAAAGTTGCTACCGTAAAGTTGTGGTCCACTCTATTGGAGCACCCTGTACATTTTGCACAGTACACCTGTACATTCCAGTATTCAGAATCCGAAGAGCTTTAATAGTCGTAAGATTAGCAGCTGAACAGTCGTTAGATCGGCATGTCGGAAGCTAAGCAACCGCCAGGCCTGCAGATCAGCAGCTAAACAGTCGATAGATGGTCAAATCGGCAGCTAAGCAGTCGTTAGATTGTGAGCAGTAAAACAGTCGTTACATTGTCAGAAGCAAAATAGTCATTATATTGTCAGCAGCTAAACAGTCGTTCGATTATCAGCAGCTAAGCAGTCTTTAGGTTGTCTTATTTTCAGTAAAAAAGTCGTTGTTGATCGTCAGATCGGCAGCTAAACAGCCGTCAGGCCTGCATTAGCAGCTAAAAAGTCGTTAGAATGTCGAATCGGCAGCTAACCAGTCGATAGATTTTCAGCAACTAAACAGTCGTTAAGTCGTCTTATGGGCAGTAAAACAGTCATCAAATCGTCAGGTTGGCTTCTTAATAGTCGTTTGATGAGCAGCTAAACAGTCGTTAGATCGGCATGTCGGAAGCTAAGCAACCGTCAGGATTGCAGATTAGCAGCTATACAGTCGTTAGAATGTCAAATCGGCAGCAAAACAGTCGATAGATTGTCAGCAGCTAAACAGTCGTTCGATTATCAGCAGCTAAACAGTCTTTAGGTCGTCTATTGGCAGTAAAAAATTCGTTGTGATCGTCAGATCGGCAGCTGTCAGGCCTGCAGATTAGCAGCTAAAAAGTCATTTGATTGTCAGCTCTAAACAGCGATAGATTGTCAGCAGCTAAACAGTCGATAGATTCTCAGCAGCTAAACAGCCGTTAGATTGTCAGCAGCTAAACAGTCGTTAGAATTTCAGCAGCAAAACAATCGATAGATTGTCAGCAGCTAAACAGCCGATAGATTGCCAACTTAACAGTCGTTATATTGTCAGCAGCTAAACAGTCGTTCGATTATCAGCAGCAAAACAGTCTTTAGGTCGTCTTATTGGCAGTAAAAAAGTCGTTGTTGATCGACAGATCGGCAGCTAAACAGCCGTCAGGCCTGCAGATTCGCAGCTAAAAAGTCGATTGTCGAATTAGCAGCTAAACAGTCGTTAGATTGTCAGCAGCGAAACAGTTTTAAGTCGTCTTATGGGCAGTAAAATAGTCATCAGCTCGTCAGGTTGGCATCTTAAAGACAGGTTTTTTAGTAGTACAACAAGCTACTAGGATAACATAAAAGAGAAGAATACATAAGGATAGAGCATTCGCCATTATGCCATCTTTTAGGAACTAGGTACAGTACAACAAGAGCTGAATATTTCATTTTGGTTTCCATCCAAAAATCATTTTTTACATCCAAATTTACGATGCGTAGGTAACTTATGTTTTCTTAAAGAGACCTTCTATTAAGAAAATGTTTATTTTCAAAGTGCTTGAATAAACAAAAAGACGTACCGAAAAATCTCATAACTAAAATATGAATAGATGACGGGAGTCCATTGAACCTTTAGATTGATCTCATCTGCTAATAACGCCATCCGTTTCCTCGACCGATGTCACCTGCTGTCAAACTGACTTTTTTTCCCTTCTCTCTTTTTTTAAATCCATTGTATGGCTTCTAATCCGAGCACACTTGTCTGACTTCGTAAAGGTCACTTTAAAAAACACTTGGGCGTAATGGTCAATTCATTCTAACTTCCGAGTCGTTAATAAAAGGATGTCTACTTGGGTGAAGTAAATCTTACGAATCTTTTCGGTCATACAGTTTTAGATTCCTTTGAGGATGATTTTAAGAGCTTTCTTAGCGCGTTCCTCCAAGCATTTCAATTCGATTATGAATATTTAATACGTTATAAAGTAAATATTTTTCTGTTTTTAATTAGGGCCTTTCACCACCTTGGCAGAGATCCGAGACTCGGAGCCAGATGATTGTAAACAAGCACCCGTTTGATTTTCTCCGATTCGTCGGGGGAACCCTGCGAGTTACGATCTCTTCCCGGTTGTCAACCCGACAACTTTCGATTATGGCTTCGATTCAAAAAATGACAATTTGAATTTTTTTTTCCTTTTTAAGTTTCAACATTTTTTTAAAAGGTAAAATAGGTAAGAGGGAGTTATATTTTCGATTTGGCATCCTACATCCGTGCGTCAGATACACAAATAACTCGTGTTTTGTCCCTTTTATCAACAAGATAGTCCTTTTATATTCAAATGAAGAACAGAAACTAAGAAAAATCAAATGGGATAAAAAGCGCGTTTAATTAACGTCCAGGTATTAGAACTTTGTGTTAAACGTGATTTTGTCCAGTATCACGTAGGTAAAGGCTTAAATAATGGCACTTGAGGGGAATCCAAAACTTGTGCGACGTGCTTCGAAAAGACAAATACAAATTCCTAAATATTGGCCTCAAAATTTTGAAAAAAAAAAAAAAAAAAAAATGAAAATAAAAAAATAATCTACAGATTTTTTAAAATCCTTTTAACTCAAAATAATAGATTTTTAAATTTAAAAACCTACCTAAAACTTGAAATGTGTATCAGAATTTTTTGAGGGAAATTAAAAAAATGTTCACGAAAAATCGTGGATGAAAAACGTTTGAGGGTTTTCAGAATTTCGTGAAAGAAAAAAAATTGAAAGAAAATTTGGTCCGATGAAAATTTTTTGAAAAAATGGCGGCCAAACCGAATAACAAAGACCAGGTGTCAAATTGACCCAGTGGGTCTGAGAGACCCATTTCCCCAATTGCCTATAGATTGCGTCAAAAATTTAGTTTATTTATATTTATGATAAATCCGGAATATTTTTTTTTTTACCAACAACCGAGTTAAATGCAGTTTTTATGAATCTCTGAACCTCCAAAAAAAAAAGTTTAGGGTTTTCATGTCCCAATTTTTTAAAATATTAAATAATAATGACAGTTTAAGATAAAGATAGTGAGATTAATGATTATGACGTGTAAATCTTAAAAAATAAAAACAAATATTATAATTTTCAGATGAAATAGTGAAAGATGTAAATAAAAAAGAAGTAACTCACTAAAAGTTGATAGATTGTTTGGGACACGTTTTTGGAGGTCGGTTTTGTATAAGCCTGGAGATTCTTTCCGTTTATAAAACGAGACTAGACTGAACGGAGACGATTATATCCGCCGTTAGTTAAAAATTGAAACGAGCACTATCTAACGGATAATTTTTATTCCAAGTTTATAGTGGGATATTTTAGTTTAGTGAGGAGGTGGAAAATGTTTTTGTTTTTTTGAGAAAAAACTGTTTCAATCCTTTTTAGATGTACATGAAAATTTGAGTGTATACGTGTCGACATAATGCGGTTCGCCATAGTGTATTTGACCATAAATAGCAGAAATCGAGTTACCGTTCACCGTAAAAAATCTGCAACTCAACATAAAGAAAATAGTAGAAAACCTTCACCTTAACGCATTTGAACATAATACATCTCACCATAAGAAGAGATTTAATATTGTCGTTTAGACATATAATTGTCATTTACACAACGCAGTAGAACTAAAGTTTCTTTTTTTAATTATTTTTGTACTTAACGTTGTTTGCTCTAAACCTAATAGTTTTTGAGATAATTGATAAAAACGTTTTTTATACTCTTCTCCTCCCTTGATTTTTGACGGCTCATAACTCCGAAAGCGTTGACTTTATCAAGGTTACGTTGTTAAGACTTTTTGTTGGAAATTTAATTTTAATTATTTTTGTACTTAACGTTGTTTGCGCTAAACCTAATAGTTTTTGAGATAATTGATAAATAAACCCTAATTTAAAAATCTTCTGTTTTAGAATTAGAAGCACAAGTGACCAACGATTCCGGAACTTCATCACTCGACTGCCTTAGCCTCATCGTTGAAAGCATCACCAGACAGAGAACAGACAACCAAATACGGCATGACAAACAAAAACGGATATTATTATTCTAGTAAAATAAGGTTTAAAATTAGGTTAAAATGAAAGATATTGTAACATTTTTCGCTTTTTTTATACCTTAGAAAATCAATAAATCTGTCAAAGTATTTTAACTTTTTTAAAAAAAGAACTTATACGATCTTTAAAATAAAATAAAAATCAAAAGTATTTCTTAGGTCCAAAGTATATTTTGACTTGATAAGTTTTTTAAATTATAAAATTTTTTTTTTTTTTAAAGTCCATAGGTCATTTAAAAACACAGACTATGAGAGTGCCATCTTTTATCATCGTCAAAAGAGAATGTTTTTGTAAACTTTTTTTAAGGAGTGCCAAAAAAGAAATTTTGCTCAATTTAGTCAGCCTCAAAATTTATAAAATGCATTAATTTAGTGTTTAGCATTTTTTTTAGTGATTAATACCTATTTATTCAGATTTGTAAATAAAATGGATATTTAAAAGTTAAAATTTTTTGGCTTTTTTTTTTCTTAGCAGGTTGGAGTTGACACGTGTTTTATTTTCTTACAAGTTATGCCCGAAAGGACAAGAGCTGTTTTGAAAGGGCGCCTAATGTCATTTCATGTTTTTCCTTCGTACTTACGAGTGAAGGACCGAGGGGAAAAAAAATCTCTTCGTCACCAGGCCAATTAGCCGACTGAACGTCCCTTTTGACAAATTGACTGACTGCGTAGTCTGAGAGACTAATTAGTAGACTTGGATTAATTTGAGGGAGGGAAATAACAATAAAAGTCTCGAACAGAGTAGGGCATAATCGTAATCATAATCCTAAAAAAAATCATTTTATACGATTTTTTGAGGAACTTCTTTTTTCAAATTTTTTTTTTTTTGTTTGAGAAAATCGTACCTTACAATTTCGTGAGGGGGGGGGGGGAACAACAATAAAAAGCCTCGAACAGAGAGGGCATAATCATAATCCTAAAAAAGTCATATTTTTTACGATTTTTGAGGAATTTTTTTTGTTGATAAAATCGTACCTACCTTAAACAATTTTTTTGGGGGGGGGGGATAACAATAAAAGCCTCGAACAGAGAAGGACATAGTCGTTGTCATAATCCTAAAAAAAATCATATTTTTTACGATTTTTTGAGGAATTTTTTTTTACCTTATAAACATTTCTTGAGAAGATTGAAATTTTTTCTATTTTCTCTAATTTAAATTTTCTCAAAAAAAAAAATGTCCTCCAAAAATCGTAAAAATATGACTTTTTTAAAGGATTTTTGGATTACTCTGAGACTTTTTTGTTATTTCCCTAAATTAATGCAAGTCTACTAATGAGTCTCTCAGAATACGCAGTCAATTTGTCAAAAAATGCGACTTATTCAAAAATAATCTGAAAAATTCTTCTCAAAAATTGTTTATAAGATACGATTTTCTCAAAAAAAAAAATTGTGAAAAAAATATTTCCTCAACTTTTTGAGAGAATTAAAATTTAAAAAGATTCTCTTTTTACATCACAATTTTACACGATTTTTGGAGAAATTGTATTTTAAAAACGACTTTTGATGTGATCACATTTTTTCTTAATACATAGATTTACCATTTTATCCCTGGGGAGAAATTTTCTCTACCTCAGAACTAGACTAAAAATTTTTTTTTAAATAAGAGCAGGTATCCAAAAGCTGTTGTGTGAAGACCAAAATATACCGATCATTAAGTTGAAGAAGGATCCCTATTTATACATTCGGGAGAGAGACTAAATATAGGTTTTGTCGTATATTTTAATCGTGGGTATACAAATCAGCTAAGCGGGGTACTCAACCCTTTTCATACTCGAAAACCTTTAAGTGCAATTTTAAAATGCTTAAAATTTTAACTTAAAGAGAAGTTATTAGATTTCCCTCCATGTACGGGAGGGTCTTCCGATTGTGATACCGATCGTGAGGTGTAGAGGACTGTTCACCCTGTAGGCGAAAATTTTTATTTTTCTACCTACTTTAAGAAAGAAATTACACAATATTCAAGTATCAAGGTAGAAATAATGGGATTTTTGCCAAGAGAGGTCCCTCTCGTAAGGCGTGGAAGTATGAAATTTCTCCCTACCAAATTGATAATTAATATAAAAAATGATAATTTTTTTTACAAAAAATCTTAAAAAATATAAGGAGTAATGGTAAGGTGAAAAGGACAAACGGTTCGGCCGCAGAATTTTTTAAAATTTCAAACAGCATATCTCCGCCATTTTTTCGAAAAAATCTCCTCGTTAGTTTCTTGTTCACCGACTAAAGAAAATTGGTGAAAATCGGTTGAAAATTGAGGCCGTATGTGTTCTGAAAAAAATGATACGGACGGCCGGCTGGCACCACAGACAAAGTTGAGGTCGGGAAAGATCAATATTCGATTTGACCCTCGGGGGTCTGGAAGACCCTTCCTAAAAAACCCGTCGAGGGTATCACAATAACTTCTTTAAGGAAGTTAAAAAAAATCTGGCGCGTGTAAAAAGAGGGTTGTCTATTTTTATGAATTGGTGGGGTCAAAAGAAATTTGTCAACATGACAGGAAACGACGGTCACTACTTACCGGTCTTGTTTTTAAATTTTACCGTGTTCCCTTAAACCACACCCTTGTTTAAGTAGGTCGTAAATTCATTTTAAGACCTTAAATTGTGAAATTTAACCAACCTTTTCTAAATTTTCCGCCGTTTTCTTCATGTTAAGTCTAGGAAACCTAAATTTTAATGAATTTTCTAGCGTATTTGTCGGTTTTGGCTTACAAAACCAACATTTTTGAGCGTTTTTATAGATTTTTTAAAACAGAAAATCTCAATTTTTGGGATTTTACCGGTTTTGTCGGTTTTTGTCTAGGAAACCTTTATTTTAATGAATTTTCTCGAGTTTTTTTCGGTTTCTATCTACGAAACCTCAATTTTCATGAATTTTTTGGTATTAAAAGAAAATGTTAAAATTAGAATAAAATGTGAAAAAACTTGAAAAAAAATGGAGCTGGGAGTTCCTAATTCGCCGGACTAGATAGTCGTCAAAATGTTGCCCTCAAATCGTTAAATCGCGTGGAAAATTCGTTTTTCTTACAATGTTTGTCCGCTAAAAAAGAATATTATTAATTTTATGAAATGTGATAAATGACAATAATTTAGTTGAACGGAGAAGGAAGCATCGCGTCCGGCAAATGAACGAAACCTCAAATGTCCCGCGTCCTCTGGTATATTTTAATAGACGGATGAAATGTTGTAGAACTTTTCGGTCGGAGTCATGCCAGATTTGATTTTTTTCGTACAATTACGACCTTTTCATTTTTAGCCTTACTAATTGCTGTCGATTTTACGAATTTCCCCCCTTGATATTTTTACCTTCTTTTTTTCGGCGAAACATCTTAAGAGTAAATCGTTCGGCCATTTAGGAGGCTCCCCTTTTTGTCGTTCTACTCCCTGAAAACTGGGTTGACTTATTACTTCCACTTCCACTTCAAAGCGGCCTTTAACTTCAACCATCTGCTCGGGGGTTCCTTCAGGAATTATCCGTCGAGGGGGTGAGAAAGGCAAAAAATATATTGTGTTGACATTTCTAATTTAGGGGGTCGAAAGTCGGGATTAAGTCGAGCTATTAGTTATATAATTTTCTTTCTTATTTTTAAGCAAACCCAAATTTTCAAATTCCAAGTGCTTTAGCCGGTATGAAATTTCTTCATTGCTGCCTCAACGATAGTATCCTTCTATTCTTCCATCCTTCCATCTTCCATCATTCCATCATTTCATCCTTCCATTCTTGCATTCTCCCTCCCTTCCGTCAGTCCATCCATTTTTTGAACAAACGGCTCTTTGTCTAAAGGGATTTCAAAATGTCCAGAAAAAGAGGAAGCACGTTCGAAGGATTACGCATTTCCTACCACACATGAGTGAACCCTCAATCACATGTTTTGACATTTTTATCTTAAAAAAAAGTTAAAAGATGTTGTCAAAAAGTTTTGTGAAGGCTCGTTTTGTGGGAATGAGATCCGAGATGAGCACCGACTATAATACAATAAAGAATCCAAATCTGTACGCGATTCCGAGAGGGACGGGTGGAAGATCGAGTTTCAACGGTGTCGTCGCGACTGTTTTTGGAGCATCCGGATTTCTCGGGCGATACGTATGCAATCGTTTGGCTAGAACAGGTACGCAAGTTATAGTCGCACACGCGGGTACACATTACGACGTCCGTCGGCTTAAAGTACAATTCGACCTTGGCCAAATTTATTACCAGCGTTCGACCTCAAAGAAAAAGAGACCATAACAAAATGCATCCGTCATTCAAACGTCGTCATCAACTTAATCGGACGCGACTGGGAAACAAAAAACTTTTCTTTTGACGACGTCCACGTCAAAGGAGCTGCCACGATTGCCAATGCCTGCATAGAAACCGGAATTGAAAACCTAATCCACATCTCTGCTTTAAACGCAGCAGAAGAATTCGATGGCAACATAGTTCCTGGAGGGTCCGAATTTTTGGTCAGTAAGTACGAAGGAGAAATGTGTCCGAGAATTGTTCCCCGAAGTAATCGTCTTTCGACCTTCCGACATCTTCGGTTCTGAAGATCGATTTTTGAGGTATTTCGCAAGCAACTGGAGGCGACAGTTAAAATGGATGCCGCTGTACAAAAAAGGCGAAGAAACAATAAAGCAGCCTGTTTATGTCGGAGACGTCGCATCAGCTATTGTTTCAGTATGCACAAACAGCAAAAAACATCGTGGAAAAATCTATCAAGCGGTTGGCCCTAGCAGATACTATTTAAGCGAGCTAATCGACTACTTCTATAACGTCATGAGGAAGGATAAGTCATGGGGTTTCCGACGCTACGATATCGAATACGATCCGATTTTTAAGCCTAGGATTTCATTGCAGGAAAAAACAGGTTTCTATACTCCTCTCGGGAGTGTCACGTTAGACAGACTCGAAAGAGAAACGGTTTCAGACGTTGTGGACGAGAATCTTCCAACTTTGGAAGATTTAGGCGTAAGGTTGACAGATATCGAAGAAATGGTGCCTTGGGGGTTGAGGCCTTTCCGCGCCTTCAATTATTACTGAACTCGAACGACGACCTCCTTGCTTTCCAAAGAAAATTAAAAAGAACGCCGAATCCGAAACCTCAAGCAGCAGCAGCAGTGACGAAGAAGACGAAAAGGAAGAAAGCAAAGAAACAAAATAAAAATTAATAAATTTTATTTTACAAAATGTTTATCTAGGAACTGATGTTTCTTTGAAAAAGGAGCTTACTCTTTTAAAAATTTCGTCTACTTCTTCTTGCTTTTTTCAGCGGAGGAGATTTTTGATGTACTTTTTAGGTTTGCTTTCATCCCCTGGAAGATGTCTTGTGGGACGTCGGAGTCGTCGTACGTTTTGTAAATGTCTTCGAGCTCTTTGGTGGTCATCTCCTCTGGGTTGAAATACTCTTCTTCTTCCGATGAAGTCATTTCCGAGCTTTCTTTTTTGGGAACGTGCTTCACATGGTGGAAATGCTTATGACGTCCATCTTGGTGGACTTTCAGATCCTCGTCGTCCGTTTTGTAAACTTGTTCAGTCTTACCATCAGGGTCGTAATGGGTCTCTTTCAACCCGTCGTAGTAATGGTGATGATGGTGATCTTCTGGCTGCGAGTTGTGGCTCATACGAAACCTACTTGTCGACACAGCACCGCCTGGATGTCTTCTATGATCATTATATAATTTTTGCATGTTGTTGAATAACACCGGGCTCCCTGAATTCAGCCTGGAATGACCTTTGCCTGAATACGCCGGTTGATTCGGAGGCCATTTCGTCGTCTCTGGTTCATCGCTGTATCCATGAATATCATAAGCGTCTTTTTCGTCATTCTTTACATACTCATATTGACTATCATATTCATCATCGGCGTTTTCTATTTTCGGCGGATTCTCCTCTTCACTGTCGTATTCGTCGTAGTAGTCCGCCTCACGTTTCTCCTTTCAAAGACGATTTTGCTCGACCTTTTTGTCATCAGTAATTTTGTTAACGGATCCTTTAGTCACTAAGATTTTACTGTCTCCTTTTCCTAATACTTTTAACGGTTTAGCTTCTGTATTTTTAATATCTGCTCTTGGAGTGACAACGACAAAAGAATCCGAAGGGAATTTGATGGTCGTGTTTTTGGGAGCAACTTTGGTGATGTTAAGAACTTTTGGCTTTGTGAAGACCGCTATCGTATAAAGGTATTTTTATCATCGTCTGACAGTGAGCTTTCATCATCATTTACTTCACTTTCATCACTACCTTCGCTTTCGTCACTGTTGACTTCGCCTCCTTCATTTGCTTCTGTCACCTAAAAGAACGTTCAAATGTCACCTAAAAGAACGTTCAAATTCTATTTTATCAACCAATCCTGCGCAAGTTGTACAAAAACTTACCTATTCACCGTACAGTCCCAAGTAAAAGCAAAGGGGTCCATCAAGCTACATACAATGGTGCCATGAAAGGAAAATGCCATTATCTTGAAAGGATAAAATTACAGGGGTGGATGTTCTAACTAATCAGTGGTCTGTTGGCATCATCTATCTACAGAAAAAAACGCGATTTACAAGATTTAGGGTGTTTCTTTCTATACCTCTAGAATCATTCATTTGCGGGTTTCCCCAGTCAGTTGGCCAAATAATTTTGGTTATTCCGGATTCTAGTCCATCTATGTTGGACAGTATGTTGTTACACCTGCTGGAAGGCAACATCTGCTATAGTCGTCTGCTATATGGGACAATTGCTAACCACGGTCAGCATGTACAGTGAACGTTGGCAGCCCTGCTGAGTGACATCTCTCTTGATTCAAGAAAATGGCATTTATAGCTCTCAAAGCGTTATTTACATAAACTAACTTACCTTTTCCCACCCCAAACACAGCGCTACAAATTTTAAAAGCGGGTGCATCAATACTACATTGAATATTACACAATTTATTTGAGCAGTATTTTACGCAAAAGACATTTAAATAAATAAGAAGGGATACAAATTTTGGTAACTTAATTTCTCTTTTTTTTGACTTAATTGGTAACGTAAAAAACTCATTAGGTAACTGGAGTCTATACAAAAATACTTACAAGCTAAAAATAAAAAAAAAAATTGTGAAAAATTTATATACAAATGACATGAAAATGGCACAAAACATCCAAATATGCTAAATTTAGATTTTTTTATGTACAATATGGCGAAGCTCTATTGTCAAATTTTGAAAGCCACTCTTATGTACAGGAATCAAAATAAATATGAAGTAAATTTGCTTATTGTCCGCTATTTTGTGTTTTCTACTTTCCATAGACGTATGATTGACTTACATCTTGAGTAGGTTCGTATTCGGCCCATTTGGTGAGGTCGAGGCTGGGAGGATTCCGCTTTTGCAGGGCACTCGAGGATTACTGCAAAGAACATTAAAATTAGGATTCGTAGGCAGTGGCGTGCACGCAAGAGAGAAAAAAAAGGGAAACTCACATTTCGTAGTCGGGAAGAACCATAGGATAGACCTGGATGGTATCAATAAGGTCGGTGTTGTCACATATAACTCTTGATAGTTTCGTCTTTTTGATTTCTTTCAATTGTTCTAAATAAAAGCTAGAATGAGGAAAATGCTGCGGTTTTAGGACACCGGGAGTGAAGGATGAAGGCTGGTTGGGAAGTTCGTACCAGAAACGGTCACCTCTTCTGAGGAAGCTCATCTGGGTGGCGATGATGCAGGCGAAAGTGGGTCCGATCATACTTCCAGGAAGTGGCTTTTCGGAGACGCCCCTGACCAAAGGTCGACATCCATCGTATGTTGGAATATAGACATGTATCTGTGAACTGTCGTGTTGGGCATCGTTCCAAACAAACTCAGGAAATCATCTGACGATTCCAACCACAAAATTTCCTGTTGAAAACGAATTCTATTTAATTTGGTACTTCATGAGCAATTGGTGAAGATCAGAAATGCAACAGAAAATTAGAAGGGCCATCATTGTCAGAGAAGAATTTTTGCTTCAGGGATTCGGAAAACCCTCTCCCGAAAACAATGGAGGGTAATCTGCAGGACTATCAATTAAAATTTTACCTAAAAGCCATATAGCCTGGAACTCCGAATTCTCTTCCTCTCTGCATGTTGAAGGCGACAAGGTCAAAACCGAATTTTGCCCCTGGTTTCTTAAGAAGATGATTGGTGACCTAAAAGAAAGTATGAAAATTTGCTTTTTGTTTCTTTTCTTTTACTTCTTGGGTTATAGAATCGTCCATAGCTTGAGCGACTTGGTTCATCAATCCCATAAGATATTCGTCCATAACTCCAGCCCTGTATAAATCGTAAGGCCGTCGGATAAGGTCCGACAGACGTTTGGAAGCTGCGCAAGGGAAAAAAATTAGCGTTGTGTTGTCGACGAGAAAATACCTCGCCTTAAAGCTCATGCGGTGATGAATGAGATGAAACAAAGAAAAAATGAATTTTTAATATGAAAAAGCGGTTTTTGGCATGTCTTTATATAGGTTACCAATAAATTTATGTGCTTTGCTCCATCTTTCGACGGCTGTTGGGAGCAACGAGTGTCCGAATCTGAATGCAGCAGCGCTGAAGGCATCGATGATGTTCGGGTTGATGTTCGGATCATAACCATCCCAGTATCCCTGGAAAGTTTTTCGACAATTAATACCATTGGAATAGGGTGGATCACGAAAACATCCGGGCGTTTGGTCTTCCCCCCAGAGACTGACAACAAATTTTTACCTCTTTTTCTGTAACGAGGCCGAATTTCTCCATGACTTCCTTTCCAAGAATGATGGGCAAAAATTCGTTAAAAGTAATATGTTGAATTTGAGCAATGACTATTCTTCTGGCTTCCTATAAAGAAAGTTATAAATTATATTTTTGTCGTGTTTTTGTCGTACTTGGAAAAGGGTTTCGTCGTCCCAGTGGGGGTTGATTTTGGCCAATTCTTTGGCGAGGACATTGTGCTGTCTGGCCATTAGTGTGTGCATGCAGGCGAGGACGAGTTGTTCGTTCACTCGAATTTCACCGGCTTCGAAGCAGTATTCGCTGCTGTTGGCACGAGTGCATCCTTCTTCGGGATGGTCCAGTTTCAAAGGGAGAAGATCTTTAAGTCCGAACTCTGAGAAGACCGGGTTCATCCTAAGCAAACCTGAATAGCCCGAACGAAGGTCCTTCCGAATTCCTCAGTAACACCGTATACAGTATTACCATCGATAACTCCAGTCAAAGTGTTAAACGGTACTCTCGCACCTAAAATTAAAAGTTAGAAATTCTCAAATATGAAAAATTTTTTACCAAGTCTACAGCCTGGTCTAGGAGAGGGGAAAGATCTGACAAAACTTTGACATTTTACGTTGTATTTATTGTAGAAATAATCGTCTTCGGGAATGACGAGGTCCATACAATATGGGTTTCTTAGGTGAGGTGGAGCGTTGCAGCAGTCTTCCGGCTCGTTTTTGGTGAACCTGTCTGGAAAGAAAAAGGGTATGTTAAGCCAGGGGTTCTTGAATGCGTTTCAGATTTAGTATCGTGGGTTAAAAGGCGCTTACCGAGAGGGGTAGCCGTCAACGTAAAATCGTGATCCATGAATTGACCCCAGGCGACAATCATAACGGTTCCGGCGTGATCGTGGAAACCTTCGTCTGGATGTATCGTCCTAGACACGATACGCGGAAGTGGCAAAGCGTTTCCCAACACCGACTGCCTCGGATGGGACATCCAATCAGCAAACTGAGGCGCCATCAACCTTAAATTTTATTTCAGTTTAGATACGGGAACGTCCCAGTTTTGGCAATCGCCTTGCACTTGATATTTAAACAACCCGGCGGACCCCGCCCATGTGAAATGGCAACAAACCCTTGACATTATTTTAAAAATTTTTCTCCAGCCATTTGTTGGCAGTTTTCCGCATAAAGGATATAAATTCGAACCTTGTAAACGGAGTGTTGGCGGCACCCCAGGTCGGATTCTGAAGATTGTTGCAGAGTCCGTCATGTCTTCTATATTTTCCAGCGTGGCACTGAACGTCGGACAAATAGGACGGGCAGACTTCGCGTATGAGTGTCTTCGAGGTGTCGATCAAAGGGAGACCTTTATCAATATCATCAAGACTCATGCCGTAACTGGAAAAGAAAAATTGCCATTAAAATTTCTGAAAGGAAAAAAATTAATGTAGAGCAGGCTGAGGTCGTTTTCGTCATTTTCTGGTGTAGAAACATCCGTTTAATCAGGTAAACGGGCGTTAAACCTTTTACCAGGTTTTGGGTCGTTTACTTTGATTTTCTGGTGTAGAAACGCCCGTTTAATCAGATGACAGGGCGTTAAACATCTCGTTTACCGGGTTTTGGGTAGTTTACTTTAATTTTCTGGTATAGAAACACCAGTTTAATCGGATGACCGGTCGTTAAACACCTCTTTTGCAGGTTTTGGGTCGTTTACTTTGATTTTCTGGCGTAGAAAACCACACAGCCTCATGACCGGTAAAGATCGCAAGCATTTTCCTCTACGGGATCAAACCGTGCCATGGAGGGTATCACAATAACTTCTCTTTGAGAAAGTTAAAATCGTTTGTGGATTCTTAGTTGATAATAACACAAATAAAAATTTTATAATGGCTTAGATATCAATTATTGGAATCAATAAATCAAAGCTAACTAGTGGGACACGTTCTTTCAACAGTTTCCGAAGCCTGGAGGCATGTTCTCCCGTGTAATTGAGCACGTCACGCTTCATAAATCACCAGCGAACGTCGCTTTTTTTTTTTAAACCCCAACACGGAAAATGGCAAGTCATAAAAATATAAAAATTATTCGATTGTTTGTTCCATGTTGACAAGTGGACAACCGGAAAGATGTAAAGAGTAGCTCGTTGGCCAACATCTCGCTCTACGGCCTTCCGATAAAATCCATCGAGAACATCAAATACAAATCAGGGCGTGGCCGCTTTTTTTTTCGTTTGTCTTGCCCAATTGACCAAATAAAACTGGGTCTTGTGTGGCAAAAGGTTCGGCCGCGCCCGAGGAACGTCCTCGGACACATATGGCTCGCCTTTTCTCACACAGAAGACATTTCTTGTGCAAGTTACAAATTATGAATAAATTAATGGATCACCTGTTCTTCAAATACCTCTTCGGTATACCCTTAACTTAAAAGTTGAAACTGAAATTTCAAGGTTGAATTGAAAATCTACTTGGAGACATAAATATGAAGTTCCCTTAGCATTAAGGGCCCTTACACAGGCCTTTGGCTCAGACTTACCATTTCGGTACGGGCGTAAAACATCTCTTTCACCAGGTTTTGGGTCGTTTACTTTGATTTTCTTGTGTAGAAACACCCGTTTAATCTGGTACCGGTCGTTAAACACCTCTTTTACCAAGTTTTGGGTCGTTTACTTTGATTTTCTGGTGTAGAAACACCCGTTTAATCAGATGACCGGCATTAAACACTCTTTTTTACCGTGTTTGGGTCGTTTACCATGATTTTCTGGTGTAGAAACACCCCTTTAATCAGGTGACCGGTCGTTAGACACCTCTTTAACCGAGTTTTGGGTCGTTTTCGTCGATTTTCTGGTGTAGAAACAACCGTTTGATCGGAGGCCTTTGGCTCAGACTTACCATTTCGGTACGGGCGTTAAACATCTCTTTCACCAGGTTTTGGGTCGTTTACTTTGATTTTCTGGTGTAGAAACACCCGTTTAATCAGATGACCGGGCATTAAACATCTTTTACCGTGTTTTGGGTCGTTTACCATGATTTTCTGGTGTAGAAACACCCCTTTAATCAGGTGACCAGTCGTTAAACACCTCTTTTACCGAGTTTTGGGTCGTTTTCGTCGATTTTCTGGTGTAGAAACAACCGTTTGATCGGAGGCCTTTGGCTCAGACTAACCATTTCGATATATATTTCAGAATTTTATAAAATATATTTAAAAATATTCCTCAAAGAAAAGGAATTTTTCAAGAAATCCTCCGAATCCAGTTTTGAATGACATTTAGGGCTTAAGTTTTTTGCTAAAATATTATCAGAAATGTCATCTCGGTAGGACCAGGAAATCCCGGAAAGACGAGTCAATTATTTTATTTTTGGATTTAAAAAAACTTGGTTTTTATGTTTTACTTTACAGTGTAACCGAAAAGGTCAAATTCTTAATTTTTGCATCTTTAGTACTGGATCTAATTTACAAAATTTCAAAATTTCTTAATGGAAGATAATAGCTTTGTTCCAACCGCAATATGAAACTGGTTCGAAACTCCTGGAGCATGCGCAGAAGGACATAGACGTTGTTTGTCCGTCAAATCTGACGTGCGAATCCTTCTGCGCATGCTCCAGAAGTTTCAAAACTGCGGTTGGAAGGAACAAAGCTATTTTATTCAAGTTGAACATTGTAAAGAAAGATTTTGATCGCTTTGAATTACGGTCTTAGGCGATTATAATCTGAAGAAATGTGAGTGACAAATCCGTACTTTCTCATTAGACTCTAATTACTTTTTTTATACGGTTTTTTTTGCTTATTCGGTCACGGTTAACAAGGAGTACGTTAATCCTTGAAAAAAATTCAATTTCAATACGTCATAAATTGTCTCATGCAAATTGAGTGACCTGAAAACTTACTTTTTGGCAAGCTGCGAGGAAATGTCTAAAAGAAGTTCTCCTACCGAAGCGATTTCATCGTGTTTCCAGTAATCCCCTTCAGGTATTTTAAGGGCTGAAAAATAAAAAAGTGACCAACTGTTAGTTTTAAAATGGATTTTTATGTTTTCCAATTTATTTTCACCTCACCGCCTACGAGGCAAGGTTTATTGAGACTCCACCCAAAGTAATAACTATAAATTAGCTCACTTTATTTACAAAAGAAACTTTATATACATTGTGGAAGACAAACCTTGACTTGTTTGACCTAAAATTACTTTTTGTTATTAACTTCCTTAAAGAAGTTATTGTGATACCCTCCACGTCGGGTTTTTGGGGAAGGGTCTTCCAGAGGGTCAAATCGAATATGGATCTATACCGACCCAACTTTGTCTGTGGTTCCGGCCGGTCGTCCGCTCGTCCGGAACACTTTACGGCCACAGTTTTCAGCCAATTTTCACCTAATTTTCTTTATTCGGTGAACAAGAAACTAACGAGGGGGATTTTTGAATTTCGAAAAAATGGCGGAGACATGTCTGTTTGAAATTTTAAAAAAATTCGCTGCGGCGGGTTTTGGGTCGTTTTCGTCGATTTTCTGGCGTATAAACACCCGTTTAATCAGATGACCGTGCGTTAAACATCTATTTTACCAGGTTTTGGGTCGTTTTTGTCGATTTTCTGGTGTAGAAACACCCGTTTAATCGGATAACCGTGCGTTAAACACCTCTTTTTACCGGGTTTTGGTCGTTTTCGTCGATTTTCTGGTGTAGAAACACCCGTTTAATCAGATGACCGTGCGTTAAACATCTATTTTACCGGGTTTTGGGTCGTTTACTTTGATTTTCTGGTGTAGAAACACCACGCAGCCTTAATTATAAAATAAAATTACCCTCCGTAATACTTCCCCTCCTATATTACTTCTCTTTAAGGAAGTTTTCGTTGGAAGCTCTTCAAACTAGTTCTTTTTCAATTGCTACCTCAAAGAGAAGTTATTGGGAGGCTTACGATTCCGTCCCGGACCCTCATTAAAACGTTCACCGGCTTAGCAGAAACATAGGATTCCGTCCCGCTACCTCCCTTACCGGCTTAGCAGAAACGTAGGATTCCGTCCCGCTACCTCCCTTACCCGCTTTTAAGAAAGTCATGATTCCGTCCCGCACAGAAAATGGTAAAGGGCGTTCAGGGCAAGACTCCGCCAAGGGGCTTTAGGACCAATTTTTAAGGTGTTTTCGTCATTAAATAACATGGATAAATAGCAAAAACCTTTATATAATTTATTATATAATATAATACAATATATAATTTAAAATTATAAGCCATTATAAGCATACAAGCTGAATACAGTTGCAATGAATTCGGCTCTTGTATTTTTATTTGAAGTTTTGGATATTGTTCATAGGTTTTTCAGCTTTCAACTCTTCAAATGTTAGTGTAACGTCGCAAGGCGGGAGGAATATAAGCCCAAAAAACTTCTTCAGCCAAAAAACTTCTTAAGGTGGACAAAGGTCCCTGGGACGGAATCTTGACTTCTACTCGAGCGGGTCCCCCACTCGACGGGACGGAATCTTGACAAACCATTAAGCCGCTCTAATTGCAAACGGATTATTGCCTCGGATTAATGGAGGGGCGGGACGGAGTCGTATGTCTCCCGAAGTTATTGTATTACTATTGTATTACTCTCCATGACTGGTTATTCTGACCTCGTTGAGGCAAATTTCCTGTACCAAAAGCTACACATAATTTTCCGGTAAAAAAGAATAGAAAAATCCATAAAATTCGGACTGGAAGTTACAAAAAAGGGTTTTGTTTACCAAAAAATCGAGAATACGTGGTCGTCTTAAATGTTAAAACTTTGCCTTAGAAACGTTTTGCACAACTTATGAAAGGAAAAATACTGAGAAGTATGAAGTGCAAAAAGGACCTTTGACCCGTTGGGAGAGTAAAGAAAGCCGTTTACAAGATGCAAACCCCCGGTATCTAGCACACATAACTTAAATTCAACCTTAACATCTCAATTTTAAAATAAAAACATTTTTTTTTTCTTGATTTCCTCCGTAATTAAACTCATGGGAAAATGAAAATTTGAAACCTAATTTCACATCAATTTCCTAACCGGACGTCACGAAAATTAGAGCAGGATTTCATGTGGGAACTTATTTTTTTATGTAATTCAAGTCCCACGGCTTTCATACGATACCGATGATGTGTCTCTTGATTTCATAAGTAGGGCCCGTTATAAACATTCCTTAAGCTACACTTTTCTCGAGGTTTCCTTGAAAATCATTCCTTGACGCTTTATGAACCTCCCTTGAAGTGATCTCCTCGAGTTTCTTCATAGTTTTGAACTCCCGGCGCATGCGCAGAACGATTTGGCCGTCAAATATGTAGCTAGATTTAACGGCTAAATAGTTTTGAAGCGCACGCGTGGGTCTCTACAGGCCTGAAACTCCTTCTTCCCATAGAGAAGATTCCAGAATCTAATTATTATGTTAGGAATGCTTATTTCTAAAAGCGCTCGTCGGGAAAGTATCATAAGAATTTAATCTTAATGTTATAAATAATAGCTTTAGGCAAGAAATGCAATAGTTGGCCATATTAGGCGTTTCTCCGTGCACTAAATGGAAAAAGAAAAATGGTAATAATAAATCATCCGAGTTTCATAAATTCTCGGATAAAACTGGAAAAAGGTTTAAATTTAAAAAAAGATTATGCGAGAAAAGAAACAAGAATTTAAAAGTAGCGGGTCAAAAAAGTGTCCTTGAGCTCGAATTTCATCGGTCGCAAGGACGCGGTCGTTGCCGTCTCCGCGATGTCTCAATCGATAGAATTTTTTTGTAAATCGATAATCGACCGTTAAGAGATTATTGAACCGTATCTAAAATCAAACCTTTCAATCAGGCCGTTTATCAAAAGGGTACAAATTACTGTAATTAACTTACTTAAAGAAGTTATTGTGATACCCTGTTGGGTTAAATCGATCTTTACCGATCTCAACTTTGTCTGTGGTGCCGGCCGTCCGTAGCATTTTTCCGGAACACGTTACGGCCACAGTTTTCAACCGATTTTCACCTAAATTTCTTTAGTCGGTGAGCAAGAAACTAACGAGGGCGATTTTTGAATTTCGCAAAAATGGCGGAGATATCTCTTTGAAATTTTAAAAAACTAGCTGCGGTGGGGTGGGTGTTGGGTCGTTGTCGTTGATTTTCTGGTGTAGAAACACCCGTATAATCAGATGACCGGGCGTTAAACATCTCGTTTACCGGGTTTTGGGTCGTTTACTTTGATTTTCTGGTATAGAAACACCCGTTTAATCGGATGACCGGTCGTTAAACACCTTTTTTACCAGGTTTTGGGTCGTTTACTTTGATTTGATGGTGTATAAACACCCCACAGCCTTAATTATATGTTTAAAAAAAACTTGATAATTTTTCGATAAACAAAAACTTTTAAATTTTTTTGAAAAAAAAAAAAAATCTTGAAAGAAAACTTAGAAAATTTGTTGAAAAAAAAAACGTCCCCCTACGTAATACTTCCCTCCTTTATACTTCCCCTCCCTTATATATCCCCTACTTTAAACTTCCCACTCCGTTATACTTCCCCTCCTATATTTCTTACTTCTCTTCAAGGAAGTTTTCGTTGGAAGCTCTTCAAACTAGAAGTACTTTTTTTTCTGACGGAAAAATGCTTCCACTATATCGCCAGGAAACTAGACGTCCCGCTTTGGGCGGGACAGTCCTGCATTGGGGGTGTCCCGCGGGAAGGGCCAAATTTCCCCATACTTGACAGCGCATTTTTTCTATCTACATTATCGTGACTAGCTCCACCTACATTTTTCCATACGATCATTACATAAACATCATATTCCGGCGTCTTAATCGTACAGCTTTTCACATTTACGTCAACTTTTTTTTCCATCTTTTTCTGACCTATGCTAATCCTTTAGCATTTAAATCGGTGTTTTTTAAACAATAGGTCAATATATCAAAAATGTAGGAATTTTTTTAAGACATAAATTGACGTTAATTTATGGCTTTCGGGATCTGACGACTTGTGAGGGCTTACGAATCACTTTGCTATCCTTAAGAGGCATTTAGAGTAATATATCTCAATTTTCAACGTCTCTAATTGGAGCGTTAAGACTTGACCTTTAAAAGAAAAAAAAAAAAAGAAATTTTTATATTTTATGTAAATGGTCCAATTGCCTTCGTTCCAACCGCAGTTTCATAGTTTTAAAGAGCATGCGCAGTACGATTTGGCCGTCAAATATGACGCCATTGATTTTACAAGAAGCTAGATATGACGGCCAAATAGTTTTGAACGCGTCCGCAGATGCATTTGGCCGTCAAATTTGATGGCCAGTTTGAAGCGGTTAAAACAAATCTTTGATGGCGAAGGTTTGTAGATCGCAATTAAATTGTTTAGAATGGGTGACAATTAAAAAAAAACTTACGTATTCTTTTTCGTGCGTCGAGGTAGGCCTGATTGACCGCGTCGTACGTGATGCATGTCTGCGGCGCTGCGTAAGGGCTGAAAAAAGATAAAAAGGTCTTACAAACAAAGCCAATACATCGGCGAGACTCTCACTCGAGATGTCCTTCTTCGGAAACTCGAGTGTTCGCAATTAACTTAACGATTATAGCACTCACAAATAGCTCTTGAAAAACGACTGGTTGTGTTCATTTTTTTACGAAACAAGAACTACCTTCTCTACTTTTTAACTTCTTTAAAGAAGTTATTGTGATACCCTCCACGTCGGGTTTTTAAGGAAGGGTCTTCCAGACCCCGTTTGATCTTTACCTATCTCAACTTTGTCTGTGGTGCCGGCCGTCCGTCCGTAGCATTTTTTTCCGAAACACTTTACTCACACACAATTCTCAACCGATTTTCACCAGATTTTCACCAAATCTTCTTTAGTCGGTGAACAAGAAACTAACGAGGGCGATTTTTGAATTTCGAAAAAATGGCGGAGATATATCTGTTAAAAATTTTAAAAAATTCGCTTCGGCTGAACCGTTGCTCCGATTTTCACCTTTTTACCAATTACTCCTTATTTTTTAAAAAAATTTTTGGTGAAAAAATTACCATTTTTCTAAAACATTTATTATCATTTTAGTAGGGAGAAATTTCGCTCTTCCACCCGCTACGAGAGGGACCTCCCTTGGGCAAAATCCCATTATTTCTGCCTTGATACTTCAAAAAAACTTAGAAAATTTTCGGAAAAAAAAACCTTGCAAAATTTTTCGAAAAGATAAAGACTTGTCCCTCCGTTATACTTGCACCTTCTATATTGCGGTTTCTCTTTAAGGAAGTTTTCGTTGGAAGCTCTTCAAAGTACTTTTCTTTCTAGTTTTTTACCTCTCCTCGGGAATTTATAGTGAAAATCACATTCGTTCTGCTTATTGGCTTTTTCCCTCAATTTTATTTCCTATTTCATATTCTACTTTCTAAAAACGATATCTTTGGGCATTAAAATTTATTAAAAAATTGGAAAAATTAAAGGAATACCTTTGATTTATTATTCTTAAGGTGCACAGACTGGTTTTCTTCTTCGCCTCACCGGTTTGCAATCATAATGCAACTTTTAAAAAAGAAATAACCATCCAGAATCTGGACTTCTAATTAAAAAAGATTCCTTGGCCTAATTTATAAAAAAATGAGAAATTTGGGATGGGCACCTGAGGCGATTCCGTGATGAAACTTTTTTTCGTAGATTTCTTTATAGACTTACAAAATGAGAATATTGAAAAAGAACATACGGTGACATTTTAGGCGAAAAACGCATCCCGTGACTCTCGTGATCCTTGGCGATTCGTGATATTTCCCAATACCTTTTTAAAAGCCTCGGGGTTGAATAAAACGGATAATTAAGAAAAAAAATAAGGAACGCGACGTACCATTCCCGGGATTATTTTCATTCGTTAGTCTCTTTAACTACGTTCCATGTAAAGCTTGGAATGATCTGTCTTCTGACCCACTCCGTACAAGGAACGTTAACCACTTCTTTTTAAAAATAAGTCTATCCTCAATGCGGGTATGAATAAATAATAAAAATCCATAAAAGGAAAATACAATCCAGAAGCTTTTACGTGCATTTCAGACGATTAAATCGGTTAATTAACTATTTTCACCGCATTTTATCCCCTTGCTCATAGCCTCAAAAAGTCTTAAGGAAAGTAAATTTACAAGCTGCTGTCCTGATCAGTCAGTTTTTTACGACAAAAAAACATCGTTTTCACCGGCTTTCAAGACGTTTTTATAGGTACCTACGTAAAATTTTTTAAAAATCAGAGAACACCCATCTTTAAATAGTTTTTCGATTTTTTTTCCGTTGTGGGCTGAAAAAACCACATTTTTACACAATTTTGTTAAATTTTCCACTGTTTTTGACAAGGAAACTCAATTAACTTCCTTAAAGAAGTTATTGTGATACCCTCGACGTCGGGTTTTTGGGGAAGGGTCTTCCAGAAACCGGCCGGCCGGCCGTCTGGCCGTACCTAGCATTTTTTCCGGGACACATTACGGCCACATTTTTCAACCGATTTTCACCAATTACTCCTTATATTTTTTAAGAATTTTTCGTAAAAAAATTATCATTTTTTTTACATTAATTATCATTTTAGTAGCGAGAAATTTCACACTTGCACGCTACGAGTGGGACCTCCCTTGGGCAAAAATCCCATTATTTCTACCTTGATACTTAGAAAAATTTTCGAAAAAAATTTAGAACATTTAAAAAAAAAAAAAAAAATTTCCTCCGTTATACTTCCCTTTCCTTATACTTTCCCCTCCTTTATACTTCCCCCTTCCTCATACTTCCCTTCCCCTCCTATATTTTTACTTCTCTGAAGAAGATTTCGTTGGAATCTCTTCAAACTAGTATATTTTTATGTATTATGTTTATTAACAAAGCGATAGGCAAGCATAAAAATTAAAAACTGTTGACCTAGATTATGAAAAAATTGGAAAGAGCCATTGTGAAAGGATTAGTCAATAAAATTAGTTCGAAGAAGAAGAAAAAAAGGAGGCATTTTCGACGAATATAATGATCTGCACTTACAAAACGGAGGCGAGCAAGTTAGCGTCAGAATGTTGATTTAAAACGAGAGCGCATTCGGACGGATCGAAAGACGAATCGAACCCTGTATATTGGATGGCCGAAAGGACCTGGAGAAGGCCGAATAAAAGCCAACCTCCCACCGTCAATCTGAAAACAAAAAATTTAAATTATAGGAAAAGTTTCTTGGTAAAAGAAGAGTGAAAAAAAAAAACGGTTTTTATCAGTTTTGATCAAATATCTCGAAAACTATGCGGTTTATCGCAAAACATAATAAGTAAAAAACACTTTAAATAAAATTTCGAACAAAAAGTTAATTGTTTAAAATTATGCTGAAATGAGCGCTTTCGGAGTTATGGGCCGTCAAATTTTTTAAAGTTTCGGTACCATCAGGTCTAGACCTTAATTTTGACCCTGAAAAAGGGTTAAAAATTGGGTCTCACGATGGTCCTTTTGGACACAAAAAAAATGTTGAAACCCGGAAGATTTTTAAAAGTTTCCATGGATTATGTTTCAGAAATCAAATCTCTTTGTAAGAAACATTATGACACCTGATATGTCTTGACGAAATTAGAGTCTACAGGAAGTATTTTGTAATTAATAAAAAAAAACTAGGTCTTCGACCTTTTGGGTGTAATTAAAGAACATTAAATAACCATAAATTTATTTAAAAAAATGCAATTTTCTATTATGCTAATGCAGATAATTAAACGACACCCGCAGATCTATCATCTGGAACAGTCAATTTATCTTTTTTTTTTTCCAGTTTTATTCAAAACCTGATTACGGTCGGCCTTAAACTAAATAATTGAATGTTAGGACAGCCGAGGACGGATTTTCGTGTTAATGAGGGTGCGAAATCGTTTGTCATTTTGACGCTCGAAGTTTTCAACTGGAGAGAAAAAATAAGCGTAGTTCTCGTGACTGATAAAATGCGCCTACTACCTTAATTACCGTCCCCAGTCACATTTAATCCTTCGAGCCCTTTCAAATGTCGAAACCCCAACATTGTCTACGTCGCGACGCAATTTTTTCGAACTCCCGACATAAATCTGAAGCTCATTACACGGCATTAACGTCACTCGGACAAGCGGCCGGCACTTTCATGTCTTTTTATACGCTCTTGATTTATTCTGATGAGAAAATAAAATATGAAAATGAAGAGATGAAAGTGAAAAATAGGTCAAACATTTCATTTCTAACATTAAAGAATAACCGAGGTCGTCTGTAGTGTAATATTTAGATCTGATGAAGGGAATAACTATAATCATCACATCATATGTGATGTGATGATCATCACAGTCATATTTCACGACCGGATTCGACCTAATAGATCTTTTCAAGCGATAGAAAGTGAGGGAAATGCATTCATCGAAGTGATTGCTGCATGAGAATGTGCAGAGGCAAATTTGGCTGTAGCTGAGGCAATTGCAGTGGCAAGAGCCGTTGCTGTGGCTGTGTCAAATAATACGGCAACGACTGTGGCATTGACTGTGACAGTGCGTGGCTATGAATGTAGCACTGGCAGTAACTGTGGTAATGTCAACTAAGGGCAGTGGCACTGATTTACAATGAAAGTAGCTGTTGCAATGACTGTTGAAATGGTATTGTTGAAATGGATCAATGACATCCATTATTGACATCCATAATCAGCAATATTTCGCGACCGAATTCGACCTAATAGATCTATTCGAGCGAGGGAAATGCCTTTATAGTAGTGATTGTGCATGAGAATTGGCAGAGGCAAATTTGGCTGTAGCTGAGGCAATTGCAGTGGCAAGAGCAGTAGCTGTGGCTATGTCAATTAAGACGGCAGTGACATGTAGCAGTTGCAATGACTGTCGAAATGGTAGTAGACGATAGGGATGAATGTCAGTGTCTAAGACTGATGCGGCATCATTGACTGTGGCAGTGGGTGGCACTGTCAGTAACTTTGGCAAAGGGCAGTGATTGTGTGGTACTGATTTGCAATGAAAGTAGCAGTTTCAATAACTGTTGAAATGGTTATAGCAGTAATGGATCAATGCTGGTGTCTATAATTGATGCGGCATTAACTGCGGGAGTAGCAATAACTGTGGCAATTCCGTATTAGTACGGCAATGAATGAGGGATTGATTTGCAAAGAATGAGGCAGTTGTAATGGTTGCAGCAGTAATGACAAGTGTGGCAGTGAGTGGCAATGAAGGCAGTGAGCTTAGCACTGGAGTGATTGGCATTGAATGACCAGCCTGAACCTTGCAGTTCATTTTATTATTGATTTATTCCATTTATAGGGAAATCCATGTTTATGTGGGAACGCCCATATCCTTCCCAACGTCTAATCAAATATTCTGCCTGGTACAACATTCAATCAAAACATTACAAGTTATTACTCGATTCAAAACAAGATTTAATTATCCAACGGGCAAGACATTCATCCGAGCTCCCATTTACCTATAAATGGGCAATCCCAAATTGATTTATCGATTCCTACCGCCCGTTCTTATCAAACTTTATTTATCGATTAGTTTTTTGTAACTTGAGCGAATAAATCAGCTTTTATCGTTCTAAATTATTCAAAAACACCTGTTACAAATAGCACAAAGAAATTCTTAAGATTTAAATATTTCTACTATACTTTAATTAAGAAAAGAGGTGTCGGACAAATTTTATAAGACGCCTTGAAAAGGTCAAACGGTAGTCTCATAAAAATAAGAAATTGCTTTTTTTTAATTAAAATTTTTAAAGCTTTTGATTTATTAAAAGACGATTTTACGACAAAATCTTGAGAACATAAAAGCATTAATTATATACGGATTAAATAAAACTAAATTCACGCATGGTTGACCTATTCAACTTTTAGGTAGCAAATCAAGATTTTATCGCATTATAATAATTCAATAATTTTTTTCAATACAATAGAAATTCGTGATTCCTCTTTCAGACGGAGAAAGAAAAAAAAGTGGACCTTGAATAGTTCAATGTCGGAGATCTCGACCGGAGGGAAGGTCGTGGCTCAAATCATAACGGACGGAAATAATTTCCCCTGGACTTGGCAGAAATAGGAGGTAGTATGTTGAAATAACGATGGCAGTATTCACTTAATTTGTTAGTGGCTGTGGCAATGAATGCTGCAGTGACAGCGTCAGCAACTGGGTCAGTTAATACGACAGTGAATGTGGTTATAACTCCGGAAATCTATGAACTGAATAGCTGACGATCCCACAGAAGTAGGAGGCAGTATGTTGAAATAACGATGGCAGTATTCAGTTAATTTGTTAGTGGCTGTGGCAATGAATGCTGCAGTGACAGTGTCAGCAGTTATAACTGCGGAAATCTATAAACTGAATAGCTGACGATCCCACGAGTGCATTTGTGGACAATTTTACGACTGTTTAGCTGATGATTAAGCGACTGCTTAGCTGTGGCGACTGTGGGAGTGGGCAAAGAATGGGGCAGAGATGTGGTAGTATGCATTGACTGTGACATTGACGGTTGCAGTCACATTTTCAATGGCAGCCACAGTGACAGCAGTTGTGCCTGTAACTGCGGCACTGACTGTAGCATTAACAGCGGCAGATGACTTGCACAAAAAAATATTATAAAAATAAAATAAATATCAATGTCTATCCAATTTAGGAGCATTTTATTGACATTAGGCTTTACGTCCAACAAGGTAATTTTTTAAGGTTTCGTGGACGGCGCGTGTTTCCATTGAAATTTACATTTTTCGAGATAAATAATCCCGGGCCCCCAGGGAATTCGAACCCATGTTAGGATTAGATATTCTGCACCGGAGTCTTTCACGCTACACACCGAGCTACCGAGGGCCCTTCAATCGAGCATCCGATGGTTTCAAACTACGAAAATTACAAAAAAATTATCTGATTCATTTCTTGGGACGAGAATCCCAAAACTGAGGAAAACGTCTAGCATAAAGTCTTCTATTAAAAAAAGAGGTCTTAAAATTTTTTCAAATAAGTTCTTTAAACTGATTTCCGTATTAATTGAGGAAGCTTTTTAATGGACAACTACTATTCTTGATTTCTTAGGCTTAGTTTATGACGCCATGCATTTTATTTTAACGAGCAATTCCTTCGATGGAAACTTGAACGTAACTAGGTTTACGTTGATTTCGATATCGTTTTTATGGCTCAATTTTATCTTTCAAGGCTCGGGCTTGATTTATCAGATGACTAATTCTTAAACGGAAGGTAGATCAACTGAAGAAACTAAGATATCTACTAGGCACAGCATCGCTACAGGCAATGCCAAATTGATTGTCACTGCCACAGTCTCTACTAAAGTGGCGTTTCCTTCGCTTCCGATGTTTCCGCAGATGCTGCTAGTTTTGACTCACTTATAATTTTTAAAACGTACTAAAAAAATTTAAAATCTCATCTCTTAAGATGTAGACTTTTTGGAAATAGGGCTATATTTTTGAGGAAGTTAAAATTTAGGGATTTACTAATAAAAGTCAAGAGGAAGGACCTTTAAAATGTCAAGGTGGAGATAATTTTAAGCATAAAAAAAGACAGAGATAGTGTCGACGTGAAAATTATACTTTGAAAACCTCTTTTTCGGAATCAGGTTCTAGAAATTTCGACGTTTCGATGACATTTTCGACTTTGAAAGGTGAAAAATTCGCAAAAAGTTAAATACTCGACGTGGGAAGAGTTTAAAATTTCCATCTGAAATGTCTACGTATTTAAATTACCCCCGCATTGACATTAATCTAACGGGGTAAAAATAAGTGGATTTGCATGTGATCCTTATTTTAAACAGAGATTGCAATTTTATTGGGAAATCTTCATTTTCACTATTATTCAGACGTTGGTTTAACCTGAGACAAAACAGTCGTTAAATCATAATTAATTAATTATTTTCAATAATTATTTAATCGCAAAAAAGTTCGATCCTTGGCTAAACAGTCGCTTAATCGGCAACTTAAGCAGGATCGTCAGCTAATCAGTCGTTAGATTGCCAGCTAAACAGTCGCTTAATAATCAGCTGTACAGTCGTAAAATCGTCAACAAGTGCAATCGTGGGATCGTCAGCTATACAGTCGTTAGATTGCCAGCTAAACAGTTCCTTAATCATCAGCTAAACAGTCGTAAAATCGTCAACAAATGCAGTCGTTAGGACGTCAGCTATACAGTCGATAAAACAGCAGCCTGTCTCCTGCCAAACAGTCGCTAGATTGTCAGCAAAATAGTCGCTTAATCATGAGCCAAACTGTCGAGGGATTGGCAATCGCCAGCAAGCTGTTTAATCGTCGGCTATACAGTCCTTAGATTCTCAGCTAAATAGTCGCTTAATCCTCAGTTAAACAGTCGCTTAGTCACCAGCTAAACAGTCACTTAACCGTCAGTTAAACAGTCTTTCTATCGAACCAATATTACGGCCTGAAAAACTCTCCTAATGAAGACATTTCCAAATAAAAGACATTTATAGTTTCTAGTCAATTTGAACCGTAAATGTTGCATCAGGTGCTATCTTAAACTGCGTTTATTTATGTTTGCACGCCACTTGTCCCCCGCACAAATTAATAGGGCGTTCGAAGGCGTGGCCCGAAAATTGCGAACGCGTTTTCTAATTGGCCAGGAGGTTACATCACGGATACTCTTCCGTCCTTGACATCGTTCAAAGCCCTCTTGGAACGAAACAACCCCTTCATAATGTTTACCAGCAGGTTTATTGACTGCTAAACTTATAAACCTCGGTGTTGTAATGATAATGTCTAATCTTATCCTCTCTGTAGGTTCACGCCTATGTCTAGACTTCAAGTTTTATCTTTTCAATCCTTCATTGCAGAAGTTACATTTTTTTTTCTAGGCCATAATTAACATTTTAAAACACTTTCCATAATCTCCAAACTAGACTACAGCAACTAAAGCGACAGACAATGCTGCAATTACGAGGTAATCGAAAAATTTAAACTTGTGTCCTTGTGGTCGTAAGTACAGCCGCTTGATCGATTAATGACTGTATAGCTAAACAGTCTAGCTCAGATTAAGCGACTGCTTAGGATTAAGCAAATGTTTAGAGACTATCTAAACGATCAAACGACTGCTTTGCTTGAAACGATTAAACTGTCGCAATCCGTTAGCTGATCCAACCAATGTTTTGTCGAGTTTAACCACTGTTTAGCTAACGATCATAAGATGTCATTCACTGCCCGTCACCAGTTTTTCCCCAGAAGACTTCACGACCACAATGTTCATCCGATTTTCACCAAAATTTCACAGAATCTTCCTTTCATGGTGATCTTGAAAATTTCGAGAGCTTTTCTTCGAGAGATTTGTACGTCTATCTGTCGTGCTACAACCTCGGTCTATTCTTCTCATTCGCGTAAGTATCGAAATCATCTTGATATTATGCAATCTATTTTTAGATAAAAGATCTTTACTGTCTGGTTTATGAGGGATAAATTCAACAGTAACCGTTAATTAAAAAACCGTCCAGACTTTATGAGGTGGGTGAGAACAATGGAGGATTCTAGAGCCTTAGAAAGTTCTAATCAATAGGTGATCCTATCATTATCATTACCGAGGTTATATAACAACACCTACGAAGACAAATGACATACTGAATTGCTTTAAAAAAAACTTAAAAGAAAATTTAAATCGTCTAAGGTAAAAGTGGGGTAAGATGGGGACCCTTAGATATTTTTGTAAATTTAAAAAAATTAAAAAGCTTCTTTTCCACTGATGATCTCAGGGACTGAAGCACTCAATCGAAAAGAATCGACACTATCCATCTTACCCCACTTTACTGTAGACAATTTTTTTAATATTGTACATACAAATGTGGCCTATTTAGAAGCTTTTCGTGATAATACTTCTCGATTTGTCTAGAAACAAGGGGTTTTACAAGAGATGGTAGAGCAGGTGTCGTTCTTCAACATCTTCGTTTTATCGACTGTATAGCTGACGATCCAACGACAGCATTGTTGTCGGTTTTACGACTGTTTAGCTGATGATTAAGCGACTGTTTAGCTGACAAATGACATATTAGACTTCCTTTAAGTAATACTTACAAGAAAATTGAAATTTTAAATCGTCTAAGTGAAAAGTGGGGTAAGATGGGGACCCTTAGATATTTTTGTGAATTTAAAAAAATTATAAAAACCACATGCTTCTTTTCCACTTATGATATCTGGGACTGAAGCACTCAATCGCTAAGAATCGACACTACTCCATCTTACCCCACTTTCTATAGAAATGTTTTTTTAACATTTTACATATAAATGTGGCCTATTTCGTCGATATAATTATCGATTTGTCCAGAAACAAGGGGTTTCACAAGAGATGGTAGAGCAGGTGTCGTTCTTCAACACTTCGCCTATTTTGAATGCTAATAGAGGTCAAATCGTGATCGCATTTAAAGGAGGAAACGCGACTTTTGTCTACGAATGCCCCTTTGTCAAGTCCTATCTTTCTCTAAATTAGGCTACGAAATTCGTAAAAGGAGGTGTCGAGTTTAGATTTTTATCTGCCTAATTTGAATTTTTTTTAAATTTGTAGTCACTATTTACATTTATGAGATAAATTAAGCATTTTATTTTTTAAAAAATTGTGATTTCTTCTTATCTCCTCATTTTTATGCACAAAAAATAATTTATGATTTTAATGTTTATTGCGTCCGTATTCCGCAAGATTGTTGATTTTCCATCAAATAATAAACCATTTGATAACCAAATATCAAATAACCAATTATTTTATAGGAAAAATAATAATAATAATAATTTTTATGCAAATGTTTCTGGATGACTTAAAATATCAAATTTATGATAAAGAAAATTCAGGAGGAAGAAATTGATAAAAAATAGCTTACCGATTCATATTTTTTGTGATAAATAAATTTACAGGGTCCTTTGGTCTCACACACACTGGTTGGAACACTCGACTGTTGGGGGTCCGGGGGTAGACTGGCAGAACAAGGGTTCGACCAGCATCCAATTCACTTTCTCCGTCCCTCTGGCGGCCTCCACTCCCCTACTCTATTTTTTTTTTATAAGCACCTTCGTTTTCTTAAAAACAATCATCGATTTTAATGCTTTTTGAATGTTTATTTTGCGGTTTTTTATTTTCAGGGACATTCATTGGGTCAAGTTTACAGTCTATTGGAAAAAATTGTAGGTTTCATACATATTGATTTTTTAAATCACATACTTAGGGACTAAAAAACCCACATTTGTATTGAAGCATCAAAATTTAGACCTCATTTTAAGCCTATTTCTACAAAGAAGAGGGGGAGGCCGAGGGCCCATTTAACTTCCTTCAAGAAATTGTGATACCCTCGACGTCGGGTTTTGGGGAACGATCTTCCGGAGGGTCAATCTAATATAGATCTTTACCAATCTCAACTTTGTCCGTGGTGCCGGCCGGCCGTAGCTTTTTTTCCGGAACTTTACGGCCACATTTGAACCGATTTTCACCAAATTTCCTAGAAACAAGAACGAGGGATTTTGAATTTGGAAAAAATGGCGGAGATCTGTTTTTATTTTAAAAAAATTCGCTACGGCTGAACCGTTGGTCCGATTTTCACCAAATTTTCACCAATTACTCCTTATATTTTACGAATTTTGGTGTAAAAAATTATCATTTTGTTACATTAATTATCATTTTAGTAGGGAAAATTTCATACTTCCACGCCATACGAGAGGATCTTTCTTGGCAAAAATCCTATTATTTCTACCATCATTCTCGTACGTAAAAAAATTTCAGGAAAAAATAACTTTAAAAAACTTATAAAAAAAGTTAAAAAAAAACACTGACCCCTCCGTTATACTTCCCCCTCCGTTGTACTCCCCCTCCGTTAACTTCCCTCCTTACACTTCCCCTCCCTCTTTCAGAATAGACACCTCCCGGTCTTAACCCACTTTTTTATGAAATAGATTGCTCAAAATAAACAACTCCTGGTCTTACCCTCATTTTCCCTTTTTTTTTCTCCCAATTTTGAGCGTGTTTTGCAAAATAGGAGGATTACGTTGATTTTGGATAGTAATGCCATATAATTTGCGTCTACCGGTTCGCACGATGTTGCTCTTAAAAAAAACATTGTTGATTTTAGCCATCGTGTGAAAGTTAAGGTGGTCGCGGTGGCTTCTAAAAAAGGTTAAGCTTTTGTATTGTAAGGTTTACTTAAAGAAGGG
>JACGAQ010002855.1:0-36049 GCA_014119065.1 Orius insidiosus | reverse complement strand
AGAAGAAAAAAACTTAAACAATTAACCAATAATAGAGGAAGAACTGACTGTGATAACGGGTATCTCTCAGCCTGGTCAGGTGAGCTATTCCCTCTATAACAATCATTTCTATCTTTTCACTGTGAACCTATCTCCGAGAGATTTAGTGGTTACAGCGGGAAGCCGGAAACAAACCGTCTCCCTGAAGCTCACCGCCGCCACCGTTCTCCAAGAGATAGAGCCACTCATCACCTCATTATTGGTTTTTAATTTTTATGACAGATTTGCTGGCAATACATTACATTTACATTTTAATTTTTATTGCGTGTGTATTCAATTAATCAATAATAAGGAAGAAATGACTGTGATAACGGGTATCACACGACGCGTTTCGGCTTAAAAAGCCTCGACAGGTGAGCTATTCCCTCTATCACAATCATTTCTCTGTAGCGATAGAAACACTAAATCTCACGGAGATATGTTCACAGTGAAAAGATAGAAGTGATTGTGATAGAGGGAATAGCTCACCTGACGAGGCTTTTTAAGCCGAAACGCGTCGTGAGATACCCGTTATCACAGTCATTTCTTCCTCTACTATTGGTTAATTGTTATAGTAAAATCAACCCCCTTGCGGAATAAAAATTAAAATGTAAAAAAACTTAAGTAATTTGATTCACTTCAACCAATTAGGTTCTAGCCATTATTTAAGGTTTAAACGGGAAAAGACATGGAGTATAATTAAATTAGATATGCGTTTACTAATTTGAAAAAGGAAGGAAAAAAAGTTAGGAGGATGCGGGCCAATACGGTCCCATTAAAACCGCGAAGTTCCAAGACATCGGCCAACTTGATCGGAACAGGTTATTTACGGGAGCAGGTTTGTTACCTACCAGAATAAGGAAATAGAAAGAAAAAAAAAGAAGTTGATGGCCCCTTCGTTAAATTCTTATCGAAGCTACAAATAAGAAGACATTAGGGAGAGAGGAAAAATCTTTTATGCATATTAAACTTTTTATCTAAGGAGTGCAAAAGTCTTTCTCACGGTTTGCTTCAGGTAAAAAAAAATGATATGCACCTAATTCGCCCAATATTGTCAGTGCTCTAAATCTTCAAAACTGCACCCAACGGTGTAATTTTTTCTCAGAATGTTTCAGATAAAAAAAGTTCGAAATTCTCATAACTTTTAATCTAAGCCGAAATATATCAATGAAGACATATTGGGAACAGAAAATCGATAAAGTAAACAGAGGATTTCATTAGATGCCTATCTATAGAGTTGGTGAAAGGTAACCAAAAAAAAAGTCGAGTAGTTAAACACCGGGTGTAAATCATAAACTGATCAGACAGGTCATTGTTTAACAGTAAACGGGACCATTTGCTGAATAAAGATTAAGTACGTTTGAATTATGTACTAGTTGACCTTTCAATTTTACGAATAGGAAATGACTTCTAAAAAGAATTTCCCGAGTCCTCAGACCTTACCTATTGCTCAACGTAATGTGGGTCATCATTACTAATGCGAGAATTGCGAAGCTTCCTAAAAATTATTCACTTATCTAGATTTCTTTTTCGTCTGCTGAACAATACTTAAAAACTTTTGCCCAATACGTTTTTTTAAAATAAAGAATTACTTTTTGGAATAAAATATACAAAAGTCCGCCTCCTGAATCGCCTATTCATGAGTTATGAAAAAAAAATAGTATTGTTATGATCATGTAGGTAGGTTTCTCAAGGGTAAAAAGTCCACCTTTTTTTTAACTGCTTTTTTTTCTCTCTTTGTTTTTAGCTGGTGGTTTACGGATGCCTGATTTCGGTCTACGCAACCCTACGAGGCCTTGACATTGAAGCTAATTGCCCGAATAATTTCATGCGGCGCCGAATGAGCCTGAGGGTATTTTAAAGTCGTATTTGAAGACTGCAGACGTCCTTGATTTAATTGATGAATAAGATTAGGTTGTCAGATTGGTTTTTTTATCCACCTTCCGTCAGTTTAAGAGGGGTCAAGATCAGAAGTGGGCTTGTTTGACATTCAACGTACAAACAGACATTACTTGATTTTTGGCCGATAAAAAAAGTTTAAGGAAGAAAAAGCGCATATGAAAGGTCAACATATAATTTTTTTAACTTCGGACTTTTTACAGCACGGAAAATCGTACGTGTCAATCTTTTATCGGCTTTTCCGATCAGTTTGAAGTTTTCACACGGCCTACACAAAAAGAACCGAGATAAAAAAAACAACCGCCGAGCGAAAAATTCATGATAATAACTTCCGTTTATAGATAAACTTACCCAATCGTTGAAGTTGAGCTTGTCGTAAAGATCCGGGGTTTCTTTTGGCTGCCGAAGCTGTCGGGCGCCGACGTTTTCCAGAAACATCGAAAGTTCCAGCGCTTCGGCGACGAGGGCCCGACAGACAGCTTTGTAATGCGAATCCGCTTCTTGACTACCGCATCCCATGTGTACCGTGCACTCCTAAAAAAATATAAAAAGTAAATAAACCACCAAAAGATGAGGACCTTACAAAGCCTAATATCTTCGCGTCCTAGAAACTAATTTGAAACAAAAGGTCATAAAGAAACACCTGTCCAAATTAGCCCCTTTTCTATAAGCGAAGATTAACGGACACGTTCCATAAATAAAGCCCAAACAGTTTAGCCACTTAGTTTTAGTTCAGAATAATATTAAAAAATCGTGACTTGACAATATCTCATGACATTTTCATCGGTAAAAAATTAATTTAAAATTCTTCCTTTCTTTAGTATAAACGTGTCCCAAACCACTTTCAACCAGCAACAATAAAAATGGTCAAAAAAATGAATTTTAAATTTATTTCCAATTATGACACGTCAAAATAATACGAAAATTGATAGACAAACGGGATTTTCGAGACCGTACGAATATTTGTTAAAAAACATATTTTGGATCTTCAAAGAACACGAAAGCTACCGTTACGTATAAATAATAAAATGCAAAAATCAACAAAGGTGTGTAATTCAAAATGTAAATATTTCCGGACGATCGCCCGGAGAGACGATTTTCGGGACGTAGAATATTTAGCGAAGCTGTTCTAATGACACCGGAGAAGGCGTAATAAAACAGGTCGCGGCATCTTCTTTAATTTCAGACGCGATGTCACAGCGGCGGAAGGGATTCGTTTTGGGAGGCTGTGGGAGTATCGTAACGTATTATTAAAAGAAACAGGTTTCCTTTTTTACAAGACCGACTTTGGGAATGACCCACAACATTATTAATCAGCTGTTCGTCGTGCTACTTCTTTCGTTACTCAAAGTTCAATCAGCCATAGACTTTGAAAAAAAAATACTCGAGTTTGTTCTTAAGTGTAAATCAGCAAGTGATCAGAAAACGTAATTGAATGCCTTAATTAAAAGTAGCTGCTCATTCTATACACGTTCTTATAGTTTCTTCATCTTTGATTTCCTTTTAACTCAAGTCCAAGGGCGTAATTAAGGACAAAAACAAACAGTTTTTTCTTCAACTTTTTTTCTACGATAGATATCGTTTATTTTAATGTTGACCGTAGCCTCAAGGGGGAAGGGAAAGAAAATTTCGTTTGTTTGCTCGCGTCGTGGGTCACGTTCCACCAGATGGCCCAGTTACGAGATTCCCTTCTTCGAAAAATAACTTTTTTTTTAGAATCTTTATTCGGAAACGTCCGTTATTTAAATTAAGAAAATGAGAAAGGATCATTTTTTGTATGCTAATAATTCCAAACTTGATGGATTAGCAGGAACGTGAAATGAAATACGATAAAACTGGGCTGAGGCACGAGGAACATAGGAAGTGAGGACTTGCTTTTGGAATTTTAGATAACGATTAAAAATCTGGGTTTAATTTATCTTTTACTGAATTACAGGAAATACTAAAAAATGGGATCATATGATTTCTTGCAGAACCACTCTGGACTATTCAAAAGAATATTTTGAAGTTAAGTAAGCAAAACCGCTTTTTAACACTTCAACGGTTCATTATGCCCAAATTCAATTATTTTTGACCGGAAAAAAAAAGTAATTAATGATGATCGTGGGAAAAATTTTTCATAATTTTCGAACATTCCTCTTTCGGTAGTTCCCACGCATCGGTATGTGTACCTCCGGAGTAATGATCCGTCCGAAAAGAAGTTCTGGTACTCGAGATACCGATCTCCGGGACGAGTTCACTTATATCGGTTATTACTTCCTTACCTGTAATACGAGGGAGAGGCTCGAAGAATGTTGGCTCGTCTCCTCGAAACTATCGCACTGGTCCCTTTCGATCCCTTCATCGTCCGTTTCGTTGATCGTTCGATCTTCAGGACCTGAAAAAAACAAACTCTCAATCTTAGCCGCATATTTTTTTCAAGCGTCGAAATTTTTCAAACGGGGATTGACTCGTTTTTCTATTTTATAGCCTCCGATCAATCACCTTCGCGTACGTACACAAAACGTCTCTGCCGTTCCAGAAACGTCAGACAATCAATATCACGTAATCTGAAGGCTGTATAATTTTCGAACGCGATCGCCATCCCGGAGGCCTAATAAGGTGAAATTGATGCCTTGACCGAAAGCCAAAGGGTCCATTACTTATAACAGACGACACAATATAACAATTACCGCTCATTACTGTCTACTTTCTACTTGAATAATATCGTGTCAGAACGGACCCCCCTCCACGATCCTCATGCGGTCGTCTCCTTAATACGATAAGAGGGAATAAGCTGTCATTTGGACGCTGGAATGTCTTTTAATAAAAAAGAAAGTTTTTTTTTATTGTAGGGTGTCATCTATTATTACAGTAAACACATTAAGTAATACCTGTCCTTGATAGCTTGGAATTATGGATTTTCCCTCTAACATGATCAAGCCGAAAACGTCATCATGGGCGATTAGTCCAGAAATTAATAGATTTATCTTCCTGATCAAAAATCAGACAATCGCGAGTAAATTGGACGGTAGATTTTTTAAAAATAAAACTTACAGGAAAGACATAAAATTGAAAATTATAGAGCATAAATCAATGTCGTTTGGATGGCATATGCAAACGTGGAAAGCAACATTTTGGGATTTAGTAAGTAGGTGGTCCTCGATTTCTTTCATCACTATCTCCTAAATGGGGTTTCCATTCGAAAAAATACGGCCGTAATAAAAGCCGCCATGCGTGAGTGTATAGGGAGGATTTATCAACAAAATATTCTTTTTTACAAGACGGGAAAAATGGAGGATTAAGTCGGCACGATTCCTTTGATGCTACGCCCGTATGTGTATAGTCGTATTCAATAGGGAGTCGAACATTATATTGTCTAGTGTGTCGTGAACTTGATATAAATTCCAATATGATTCTAGACCGAATCGTGCGCCGAAGAACCCATTCGTTTGTTGACTCGTGATTGCTTTTAACTATTTTTTATTCTAAAGAGCGAATCAAATGACCATATTTTTAATAATATAAGAAATTGAACTTGTAAACGCTAACCCACACTTGAAAGTGGTGAGAACATGAAGACAAAAAAAATTCTTTTTTATGTGGGAGTGGTTTCTCTAAGAAAATGAAATGACTTAAACGATTTCCTACGTTCCAACCTCGGCCTTCGCATTGAAAGTGTAATTAAAAATCCAACGAGTTCACGTGGGACCCCTTTTTTTTCCCTTTTTCTTTCTATGAAGTTGACATTTAAAGCCCCATGTATTATCTACCTAATTGAGGGAAAAATACGTAAAGGAGTAAACAAAGGGTTAAGGGCCTAATGATTTTAAGTACGTACTTGACGCATAATACAAGAAGTGTGTAATGAAGCGGTTTCCTACATAAGCAATGTCATCGCCAAGATTTAATGAAAATTGTTATAAAATTAGCGTTTTAGTTCGCAGGAAAACTTTTTTCCCATGGTTATTCGGAGCGGATTTTATGAGACGAGCGTGAAGACCGACCGTAAATCTTTCCTGATAAATGACGAGTGCGAGAGTCCTTCGTTAATTTATAACAAACTTGCGATTCATCCTTTACGATTTTTTTTATATTCAAAAAGGAATGTGCATTTACATTATCCTATATTAGAGATCGTATGGGACCCACGTGAGCGTCCATTAGCGTCCATTTAGAAATCCGACTCGAGCCTCTTCTCCACGGGGGTTTCTATTATTCTTTTCGGGATTGATTTTTGATTGAACACTCAGAGTTAAAAGTCTTTTGAATTAATTAAAAAAGCTCCGGGCAGTAACGGAGTCTTTGTGGGAAGAACCCTGACATTCGTTCCTCGCATTGTCAACTTTTTTTTAATAGATTTTTTTTTACTTGTAGGCGTACAAGGGTTGTGACCGTATCTAAATAAAGACATAAATCATCGATTTCTTTCAACGCTGACCACCAGATCATCTGATTACATTATAAGAAGTTAACTAGCAACCGAAGCTCCGTTGTCGGCATCTCAAGGGCGAATTCTTTTCTATTCTGACCCTTGTATTAAGAAACAACGATTTAACTTTTTTGTTAAAAGAAGATATTTCGAACTGCAGTTGTAGGAAAACATCATCCAATGAGTCATCCGTTAGATTTTAATTTGAATCTTTTTTAACGTTGCTCATCGGCCTGTGAGCATGAACGTAGCAACTGGCTACCCAGAAACTGGTTATTTCGTTTCATTCGTTCCAGCCTTTTAAGTACACATAGAACGTAATAGAATTACTCATACCAACCATTTTAATGAGAGCATGAAAAGCAAAACAAAACCTTCTCTCATTTCATGAAGTTGAAAGATAATCATGTATTAATTAAGAAAAGTATAACGTTTTTAAGGCACATAAACAAACCGTTTGTCTAATTAGAAGGTTCTTAAAGTTTTAAGTTTTGCAAAACAAAAAAAAGTACTGGTTTGAAGAGCTTCCAACGAAAACTTCCTTAAAGAGAAGTAACAATATAGGAGGGAAGTATATGGGAAGGGGAAGTATATAGGAGGGGGAAGTATAACGGATGGGATGTAAACCGGAGGGTTAAGTATATGTGGGTGGGGAGTATAACAGAGGGGGAAGTGTAAGGGAACGAAAGTATAACGAAGGGAGGGAAAGTATAAAGGAGGGGAAGTAGAAAGGAGGGGTAGAATAAGGAAGTGGAAGTTTTTTTTTTTTCAAAAAAATTTCCTTTTTTTTTTAATTTTCTAAGTTTTTTTTTTTTTCGAAAAATTTTCCGGATTTTTTTTTACAAATTTTCCGAGTTTTTTTCTTTTCTTCGAAAAAATTTCTAAGTTTTTTTTAAGTTCTTTTTTTCGGGAATTTTTTCAAGTGTCAAGGTAGAAATAATGGGCTCTTTCGCCTAGGGAAGTGCCTCTCGTAATGGGTAGAAGTATGAAATTTCTCCCTACTAAAAAAAATAATAATAATAATTAAAAAGTGGCAATTTTTTTACACCAAAATTCTTAAAAAATATAAGGAGTAATTGGTGAAAATTTGGTGAAAATCGGATTAACGGAAAATTTTCCGCAGCGAATTTTTTAAAATTTCAAACAGACATATCTCCGCCTTTTTTTTGAAATTCAAAAATCGCCCCCGTTACATTCTTCTTCACCGGCTAAAGAAAATTTGGTGAAAATCGGTCGAAAATTGTGGCCGTAAAGTGTCCCGAAAAAAAAATGCTACGGACGGCTGGCCGGCACCACAGACAAAGTTGAGATCGGCAAAGATCAACATTCGATTTGACCCTCCGGGTCTGGAAGACCCTTCCCCAAAAACCCGACGTCGAGGGTATCACAATAACTTCTTTAAGGAAGTTAAAAAGCAAAAACTCTACATGGCAAGAAAGTTGGGATATCACAAATTACGGTCTATTACGGAGAATTTTCAACGTATAAAAACGATTTTACGGACGATAGATGCGGATCGAAAACTAGTTACCGGAAATACTGAGTGCATTTATAGAGATAATATTTTTCCTTCGACGCTCATAGAATATGCATACTTTCCACCTAAAAAAAACTTTCACGTTTATACTTGACAGTCGTGCTTTTTCCTTTTGAAGGGGGACAATTTTAAGGAAAAGTTCTTAAGTTTGCATAATAGCACGAAGACCTTCGGGAAGGTCGTGAAGAAACTAATGAGATCAAATGTGCATTTTAGGAAAACTTTCTCGACGTTTTTTTCTAAATATTGTTCATGCCGGAGGGTTTAAAGGGTGGTTATGGTTATGTTAATAAAGAGGTGAAGATGCGGTCATTGATTACAAAGGTGAGACTCTAAAATAGCTCTGCTTTCTCTTAAACGGCCTTCAACGAAGGTCGTGTTCCTCAGGAAATACGCACGGACGATCCTTTAATTGGCAGCTACAATAGTTTCAAAAAACAGAATGTTAGAAAAAAATCAAAGTTCTAATTAAGTTTTGAATAAAAGGGAAAGTCAATGTAAAACAATGGAGGATTAACATGTCATATATGAAAATTCAAGTGCTACTGTAAATAGAATTTTAAAAATTTTCACCAAGTTGACAACACAATGGGAGTTAAAAGGAAGAAAGTGTTTGTAATTAAGGAAGTATTTTGGTTTTTCAAAACAAAAATATCTTTTCATCTAGCATGTGAGGTCTTTTAGGACAAAAGAGTGAGTTAATATTCTTCACACTCTTCTCTTTGTGAGGAGGCCGAAAATTGGACCACCCATTTCTGTTGCTCCATTCTCTCCGGAAGCGGAATAAACGTGAGGTTCAAGATCATCCTGTTCACAGGATCAAATATTCGTCCTTGAGCCTTAGGGTTCAACCACTCGATACCGGTTACGTAAAGAGAAAATAAAATGATCTTAAAAGTTTATTTCTAAAATTAACGGGGAGAAGTTAAGATGCGAGAGATATTAAGAGGCCTTTGATTATCGTGGCGCGAGTCATCTAATTTTGCGATAATTTCATGTTTTGAAGGGAAAAAAATCCTCTAAAAAACTAATATTGACGTGTTAATTTTGTCAACGAGCTCTCAAATTATAACAAGCGGTTTATTCAATAATAGTAGACATTCCAATTAAAAGATATCTGATAAATTTTTTTCTTTTAAAATATGGAAGAAAAACACCCAAAAGAATATTTAATAATGAATTTTAGAACAATAATTCTGGGTTAATTTACAGTGGTCTGGGAAGTATTCGGAATTTTAAAAAAACAAAGCAATATTTTATCCACTAAGCTTTTATTTATTTAATATTCCAGGCGAATAAAATCTGAGGACAATGTGAAGAAAGTTTTTTTAATCCTTCCAGATTTAATAAACTATTGGAAAATGCCGTATTGTGCGAATAGCGGAAAGGATGAAAGTTTTAGTTGTCTCGTAAAGTTCTCGGCGAAGATGCTGGGGGGATATCTGAAAAGCTCCGGCGCCTAACTACTTTCACTGCTTGTCGGAAGACAACATGCTACCAAACATTTTTTACCGGACGTGCGAAACGCTGACGTTTCGCAGAATATGTTAATTTTTTTTCACCCCTGGAGACGTACGGTGAATTAGAATCGAGAAAATGCAGGATTTAAAAGTGAAGTCAGGAAGAAGAACGCGGAAATGTCACTTTCTAGTTCGGACATATCCATCAGCACTGCCGTGGGAAATTAAATGACCAAAAAGAGCCTTAAACAATTTGGTAGTTAGATCCATCGTGCGATTCTCGACCACCATTCTTCAATCCAAAAGCCGTAGGTAAAAGTTAACAAACAAAAAATTTTTTTTGTCTTGAAAAATCAATAATTAGCATACATACGACTATCAATATTGAATTTTACGGCGGATGTTTCATAAACATCCGGGAGAAAAAAAACCGGGTCATAATTTTTACCCGAAATGGCACTCGTTCTACAGCAAATTAATTCAAATGTAAATCCAAACGTGTTAACTTGAGAAGGTTTTCGTCGTGAGTTCGTGCTTCCTCGACCTTCTTCCCAACTCCGCGAGGGTTTCGAACATATGGCGAATTGGGTGAATGAGCGTTCCCTCGCTTTTAATGATAGCCACCAGTAGGAGAGAAAAGAGACACATGGTAATTGGGTGTGATAGGGCACCTATGCAAATACTCCCACCCGCAAGTCCAAAGGTTAATAATAGAAATTCAAGTAAAAACAATCTAGAAAGCGAAATCTGTAGGACAAGAGACTTTAATCAGTCTCTCTTCTCCCCCGTTTACTGAAACGAAAGGTTGTAATAATCTGTAGGCATACGTGTTAATAGCCTGTTTACCATTTTAACTTTCTAACCTATGTACTCGCACCTTTCAGGATATACATAAATGATGTTTGAACAACCATAAAAATAAGTACCAATCATCAATTCATTTTTACCGATAAAAATTTTGCAAAATCGCGAAAGTTATAACTTATTTGAATCTGTCAGCCGCTCCTACGCCTTCAAAACTCGTTGTGTAAAATTAATTGACTTTTTTTATTAAAACACTTCACTATGTAGCAACGTGCATAAATTTAACGTTCGATTTGCTTGATTCGAGATAAGAAAAGTAGCATACACATGTCAATTCTGTACATTGTGATGTTTGAATCCGATCCCATAATCTTCGCTGGTTCAACACCGTCTTTTTATGCAGAATCAAGTAACGAGGGTAGAGATCCGGAGTTATTCGTTCGCTTCGATCTCAAACGCAATCTTTTTAGGTTTACGGCTTGTTGAGAAATTATGTAAATAAAGGATGTTCTGGATTATATGGAAACTTCAAGGGAGGACCCAAAGTATTCAGTGCACGAAAACTTTCGTAACATCCTTTTTCGACCCTTAGTCGTAATTCCGATCCGAGGCTCGGTCACGTTGTAGAAAAAGAAGAATAATGGTTCGGATGGAGGGAAAAAAAGTGGATAAATGCTCGTTGTTGAGCCCCGATGAACACGCTCAATAACAAAAGCGTCGAGGAAGTGAAATAAAGGCTTTGTCGAAGAAAACTGATGCATATGCATCGGACCTCAATCCTTCACCGGATATGTGACAATACGCATATGATCAAAAAGGATGGGAACGGCATGGGTGCGGTACGCAAGAAAATTTCGTAATACTCAAAATAATGAAGAAAAACGAAGGAGCAATTTGAAGCCCATTTCAAGAAACATCACGTTCGTAAAAGTGGGAACGTCTTCTAAAGGAATCCTTATACAAATACTAATATACGGAAATTGTGGGTACGTGGCAGGTCGCGATTTTGCCCGCTTAAGTAGCCTCATGGCAAAGAGTCTATCACGTATTGAAGAAGTGAGAAGTTCCTCCACTGAAATAACAACCGGAGAAGTAGGTTTAAACGCAGAGAACGAAAATTTTCGACCAACTGTTTTCTAACCCCATTTCAAATAATCGGTTCCACAGTTCCACATTACGTGATTCTTATTACATGGGCATCAATCAGGGGGAACCCGGGGGTCAGATACCCAACAATATTTCTTACAAACGGAATGTCCCCTCAATAATTTTCAGCCTAAAATGAATATAAAGCGATTTTAAAAAACGAGATACTTCCCACATTTCGGTATTTTTATAGCGGTCATTGCGCCTTCACAAGAAGCCCCCATTCTTACACGATTTTCAGATGTTTTTCTCGGTTTTTTGATAACGAAACCATAATTTTAATGAATTGTACGGAATTTTTCTCGGTTTTTTGACAAAAAATCTCATTTTAACATGCTTTTATGTAGTTTTCCTCGGCTTTTTGACAGACTCTCCATTTTTTACAGCCCCCCCCCCCCCGCGGAACAGATTGACGCCCAAGATTTTAGGATCCTAAAACTATTATTTAAAAGTTGGTGGCGTAAATAAGACAAAGCACAAAAAAGGGAAGTTTAATCACGTCTGGACCGAGTCGTGAACCCGAATGAAAGTGAAACGCATCGCCCTTGAACTCGGTTCTTCTCAGTCTTCAAGTTTCGCGTGACCAGAAGCATCGTTTTTCAACCTCATCACATAATTATTAAAGAATCCTTTCATGTTAAAGTTAAAAAAATTTTTAAGATGATCGTTTGAAAGTCGAAATAACATTTGGCGAAATAACGGATCGCCAAACGACCGTTTATTAAACCCTTTTTTATTTTTGATGCATTCTCCGGACCCGCAAAAAGAGATAATAATAATGAGAAAAACGTAAAAAGAAAAAAAGAAATCTTAGAAATTGGCATGTTTGGACGTACCGTTCGTGGCATATTTCCCCGTATTTTGACCTTAGTATTTTACACATTTTGCCACAATGGCCTAGATATAAATATAACATTTGACTTCCGAATTATAATTTCCGGCGGGAATTTTCGTGCATGCAACGTCCGTTTGAACCCGGAAAGGGTAACGATGTCAAACAATGGATTGCATCTGATAAATCTGGGGGAACGGTAAGCCAATTACTTTAACTAGAGGATCGAAAAAAAAGGGAAAAAGGCACGGGCAGGCCTCTGGAACCGAGTATACAATCTCACCGAAATCTAATTCATATTATTTTTGATCAAGAATGATCTAATAACCAGGGGATTTTACGGTCCCTCACCATAAAAGATCATCTTCGAAAGGGTCATAATCCTCTATAATCCGAAATATTTCTCCGAAACTTTTTTTTAGGCAGTTACTTCGAAAATGGCAAAGAAAAATCTTTAAAAACAATAATAAAATTTTCTCGGGAGTTATGACTTTTGACCGAATTCGCATGGGCGGACTTAAGGATGACAGGGGCTCATGAGTAAGGTGACCGTGGGTTTGGAGGAAAACGACCCAAAAAAGGTAAAAAAGATGTTAATCGCCCAAATACCTGATAAAACGGGTGTTTTTAGACCAAAAAATGAGGAAAACTACCCAAAATCCCGTAAAAGAGATGTTAAACACCCAAAAACAGGAGAAAAACGGGTGTTTTAGACCAGAAAATCGAGAAAAACTCCTCTTTATCGGGAGAGAGCTAAAAAAACCTGAAAAAACATGTGTTTTAGACCAGAAAATGGAGAAAAACGCCTCGTTATCGGGAGAGAGCTAAAAAACCTGAAAAAACATGTGTTTTAGACCAGAAAATGGAGAAAAACGCCTCGTTATCGGGAGAGAGCTAAAAAACCTGAAAAAACAGGGGTTTTTGACTAGAAAATCGAGAAAAACGCCTCTTTATCGGGAGAGAGCTAAAAACCTGAAAAAAAAAACAGGTGTTTTTTGGGACCAGAAAATCGAGAAAAACGCTTGTTTATCGGGAGAGAGGTAAAAAACCTGAAAAAACAGGTGTTTTTGACCAGAAAATCGAGAAAAACGCCTCGTTATCGGGAGGGAGCTAAGTCCCAAGAGCCCCCTTTAGTCCGCCAATGGAGAAACGTTAAACTGAAAAAAATAAAATCCCTATTTTTAGAGAAAACGTTCTATTAGAAATCGATCAGAAACCTTTTTATTCACACAAATTATCCATTGTTTTGACAACATCGCGAGTTTATAATTTTTAATATCGGGTTCCTTTTACGAGTGAAAATCGGGTCGATAATTTAATGGGAGGAACCGTGGAATCTTCACATCAAGTGGACTGAGAATAGGAGATGGATGATAAAAAGAATTTTTATTAAAAAGGCGGCTTATTAACGGTACAGTACGGAATCTCCCTCACGGGTATCAATTTACGAATTATTTTAATAAAATAATAATAGATTTCGAAAGGTTTTATGGAAATTTTAATTAGACATCGGATATTCACGGGCTTTCAATACGTGACCGGGGTCGTCCGGCAGTAAAAAGTAAATTAATTGTTTTGAAGAAAGTAAAAGAAGGTGAAACTTGAACGGTCTCGATCTGTACTGAATCAAAGGTACTGACATTACCCGGGAGGAACCTGTTCCTTTTAAAACTAATTAAAACGACGAGTGACCTATTTCAGAGAGCAGGGAACGCTTTTTTTTCTATCTTTGTAAATTCACAACCGTGCGGAATTATTAATTTTAAAAGACTGAAATGAGAGAGGGAAAAATTAAAGTCGGATTGAAACAAACGGTATCTGGAAATGAGAAAAAGGATCTGTTGGAAGAAGGAAAAAAACTGCATTTGGATTAGGTCCTTCATTGGTAAGATTCGTAATTTGCACCGCACGACTGACCATAAACCCTCCGGGGGGTGCGCGATCGAAAGGAGAAATTTTTTTTATAAATATTTTTTCTCCCTTCTTTTAATTTCTTCAATTAGGTTATCGTGTCAGAAATCAAAATAACCTATATTACCTTAAGGTAGGTCTTGAGTATAAAGGTCAAGATTTCCAGATAAAACTATATTAAATTTTTCTTCTCTTACCCTTCAAATGCGGTCAGTACTTTTTCAATTACACAATAAAATTAAAGTGTAGAGGGGAAAGGTTATTTGTACGAGCAGAGGTGACTTGCCGTATGCAAACAAAGACTAATTCAATATTTGGTCTCGAAGAACCACCCACTTACAGAAAATGTTAGCTATCCCACGATTCGGAGAACCTTGATTTTTAGCCAAGAAAAAAATCTGTGCAGGGCCCACGGAAGGACTTGAATATTAATGATATGCTCTAAAATTCTTCACAAAATTATTTGCACCTCCAAAATTTTTAAAATACAAAAGCCAATGACGGGTATTCGAAAAATTCCTTTAAGACGCCTTCTTAAGAAGTTGGCACCCCAAGGCAATGTGGCGAAATCCCCCGTCTGTGCACAATCTTTACCGGAAGTAGAAATAATGAAATCTTACCTGGAGTGTCAGTCATTTTTTTAATCAGTCGCTCCATTTCAGGGCTGAGATGTCGCTCCTCTTCTTCTTCTAATCCGAAGTCAAGAGCTCGAAAAATAACTAATCCTAAACCCGCGACGACCTAAAAAAAATATTACAAAATTGTTAAAAAAGTGTTTAAAGAGATAAAAAAATTCAATTAACACTAAACAATATTATCAAAAAATAAAAACAAAAGAGAAGTACGATTACGAAATATTCGTTTTGTTTTAAAAGGTCAACTGGAGGACTTCATCTTTTGGGTTATCGCCGAGGAACGTAACTTCAAATCTGATAAAATGAATAGCGCTCGTGATCACAAGACAAAAAAAGAGAAATTGCTTCTTTATCAAGACGAGCTTTCAATCGCAATTTATGGACGTGAAGATCCCGCCTTAATGCAAGATTTTGTACATCCATTATGAGGTGAAAGAATAGTTCCAGACCTGAGTCTATCTTCCCGTCTACTTGGACAGCGGTTTATTTGCTCTCGAAATCAAAACTCGATTTCAGACTCTTTTTTTTTAGATTTATGGCAGGCTGAGGATAAAAGAATCAGATACTAAATCATCCCAATGGACTCTCTGGAAGGAAAATGGACCTTTTTTGAGATTTACGAGCTCAAACGAGGTCATTAAAACTTCATATTTAGATCAAAATTTCGAGCAAAGCAATCAAATCGCTGAAATCAAAAGCCAAATAAACAAATCTAACCATCCCTAAAAAATTATATAGCGATTAAAAGACTATTAAATTGAACAGTGGTTCTGGAACAAAAGATATGAATAAGCCAGTGATTCATAAGTTACAAAAAAAATTTATGGTTCATCATAGTGTGGAGAAATGGATTTTAAATTAAGATTTTTGAACAAAAAATTTAAATTTTCAAAATTTTCTCACTCTTTATATTCTCAAGGTCCTCTTTTCGACCCCTTCATTTTAGAGATTGGGAAACTGTAAGCAACTTGTCCGTTACCGGCTGGAAACGTTATTTTTTCCGTTTTTAATATTCTCGAGAGGACTTACATAAAATTATCAACGAACTATTATTATAGCGGGTTCAAGTGTCGTGTCTTCTTCGAAGAAAGAGAAAAAGATTCGCGGTGTCAGAGACGGAAACGAGTTGACAGCACGTTCTTCCCCCTTCGTCCGTATAATTTGGCCGGCAAACATCTCCGAAAGCTCTCGTGCCGGTATTTAAATGAGGGATCACACGAAGAAGTCGAAAAGAGGGGTTTTTCTTTCGCATTTTAATTTATTTTTCGCTTGTTTTAGCATGATTTCCCACGGAACTTAAATTAAAAATTTATTATTCATTCCATAAACATTTAATTACTTCAAAATTGTTTAAAGGAATAATATTGTTTAAAGAAGTAAAGCAAACATTTTCAGAAGAGGCAATTAGCTAATATGAAGTGACTTATGAATTAAGGATGGATGGGACGTGAGCAGCATCGGAAAGAATTTTCGGTGATAAATACAAAAAAATACGTTTGAGGTAACGGATTCGCAATAATTATAACGACAACAGTTATCCCGAAGGCTTTTTTTTTTTCTTTCTTCGTACTTCTCCTAACAAGGGGACGTATGGAAGGCGACGTGAATGGATATGGATAAACGGAAGCCAAAGACCGGCCAAGAAGCGATAAATTACTTCCGACTATGCCGTTCCCCGCTATCTCAAACGGGTTTTTGGATATCAAAAGGGACACTTTTTACAAGGTGTTGAGCTAATTTTTAAAAAAATTTCGACTTTTCGTGGGATCGGAGCGAGAGGAAAAAAAAGGTCCGGACGTCGCTGAATCCGGTGGCTCATCAATTGTATCCGCTCTGACATCGGATTGATCAAAGACTCATTCCGCCCTTTGATCTTTATCAAAACCCAGTTCTGGACCATAAACGGAAAGAGACGATATTTCCTTTTATTGCTGCTAAGCCTCAGAGCAGATATTTGCTTTCAAGATGACACAAAATACAAATAAAACGAGGAAAACCCGCTAATATTTGCTCGTTCCTTCGACCTCAAAATCTTTTATTAAAAAAAAAGAGTCAAAACTCGTATTTTTGTTTAATGTATGTTATTTATGATTCTTATTTTGTGGATTAAGAAAAGGACATTGGTATCACCGTCTTCGTCTTCTTTTTTCCTTTGGATTGTATAAAAATAGACTTCTTTTTCAACGAGTAAGAATTTTCCAGCTGAACTAACTCCTAAAGGTTTGTAGGAAACGAGATAGAAGATAATAATTTTCTTTTATTCCAGATCTCGTGAGAATCTAGACCGAAAATGATGGCAATTTTCAATTTTTTTGTTAACAGAATGCATTATATTCTTTAACTTTCTATATTCTTCTTATTATTTTGAATTCTGATGTTACTTATTCACACTTTCATTTAATGCAATTTTCAATAAGGATTTTTTTCTTGTTTTGTTGAATAAAAAGGGGTAAATAATTTAAAGTTGTTGGTTTAGCCAACTATGTGAAACATGAAGTTTACATGTATACCAAAAAACCAGGGAACTTCTGCAAATTTCCACAGCCATCCTATTAAGTGAAAAAATCAACATTCTTGAAAGTTACCTCTAAGTCGAAAGTAAAGCTTTAGAGAGGAGGAAAAAAAAACTTTTCTTTATTGTTGTTCCTTTCAGTTTTCTTGTATCTTCACCAAAAACAGTGTCAGAAAGATAATATCTGCTCTTTAAGATATGAAGTATGGGTCGGGACTCTTTTCTTTCGCCCTTCTCGTCGACAAATTAATAAAGAAAAAAAAACTACTCGAGGAAAACAAACAGAATGTCAGGAATGATAAAAAGGTACGTCGGGTCGGGAACGGTCAGGGGCGTTAGAAAGTCTGTATAAGGGAAGAACGGGAGCTGGACAACGCCTTATAAATATTTAGCCGTGAGGTTCAGGTTTGCTCCCTTAAGACCCGGTGCTCTTTAAAACATTTCACTTTTTTTCTCCCCAACCTCTAAAATCAGAGAACATTGAAGGAGGCAAACAGTCTCAAAAACCAAAGGATCGATCGAAGCCTCAAGCACACTTACAACTCCATAGCTTGCACACTTAAAAAAAAATCCCGACCTCATTTTTCGGACCGAATCATGCTCGGAAAATTTCTTTGTCATAATTTTAAGGGTGGAACTTACACTATTTGAAGTAACGGTACTTGGCTTCAGGTTTTCTGTTTCACATAAACCAAGGTCTAATATTTTGCAAATTCTAAGGCAGAAGGCGTGTAATGAACTTAAGGCCGGTAATTACATGATGTAACCAGGTTTGGTGACCCGATGGGATGATACTGACTTCCATTGTTTCTTTGTAGTCGTAAATTTAAAGGGAGAGCCCGCAGTTGATTAAAAATCACAACATAAAATCATAAATTCAAATTTTTTTCGTGCTACTACTGAAGTATTTTTCCCCCAAAACCTTTTTATTTAAAAAATATGCCAAATTACGGTTGATTATATCATTAGATTCGGATTAGCAACACGATTAAACAGAGATTTCCGTACATAAAAGGAGCTTTAATTACTATTATTAGACGCTTTTGAGATTTATTTCTGAAAACTTCTCATTAAGAAGAGATCGCGAAAAAAAAAGTCGTTGGTTGAAGTCAGATTAAATTCGAATCTGGAAGTAATTTTTCTACCGGTTTTACGCTAGATAATTACGTAGGGTAGATTAAAATTTGAAATTGATGACACGTGCCAGACAACTGGAGATTACGTCAATGCTTCACCTGACAGAAAAAAAAGATAAATCTTATCAGTGGGAAGATTTTTGTCCAAAAATTTTTAAATTAAAAAAGTTACTTTTTAGAAGGAGGATAAAATTGACCAGGTTCAGTGAAGCACTTGAACTTCCAGCTCCGTTCGATAAACGTTGAAGGAAGGCCACTTAACTTTTTGACATGTTTACATTGGTTAGAATCGCCCACGGCACCATTGTGACCCAAGCATTATGTGTTAATATTATCCTTCTAAACACCTACTTGAGATTTTTTAAAAAGAAAAATTGATATCGCAAATTATTTTCTAAAAATGGAAACATCGCACCTTTACCCCCCTAGCTCTTGTTTCGCTACTCAAAGCGGCCCAATTTTCGTTTCTTTTTCTTTCCTTGGACGAATTGTGAAAAGGGGTAATTTTCATAATGCACCTCTTATTATAAAGAAGCATTTAAAAACATGAGGACCTCTTTTTTAAAAATTTTTTTACACGACTTCACTTTCTCTCGTTGCTAAACTTGTTCAAAGACAGCTATTAATGAAAATATCAAAATACAAATATTATTAATAATATTTTCTTCTTATTTTAAAATATTAGAGCAGTTAATAAAAAAGAGAAAAGTTAAACCGATTAATTTTATCAATGAATTTTTTTTTCATTTCCTCGAAAGTTGCTTAAAACCATCCGATCCCATCAAAACGACTATAACATCATTTTTGGCAATGGTCGGCCAATTTTGGTCCTAAGTTCACCTTAATTAAATTTGTTAAGGAAGTACCGTAGGAGCTAATAAAGTGGAAAATATCAGGTTAGGCAATTTAAAATAAGTTACTTTCATTGCCCCCGATCATATTACGTTCATTTTTAGTCGAGTCATACGCCTCCGGAGTCAAGGCGAAAAAAAAAACAATAGGAACAATGCTCAGGCTTGGAGCAAGGTGTAAGTAATTTCCCTTTCGTTTGGATTCTATAGGCTATTAAATTAGACGTCGCTTTTTTTTACAAGATAATTTATTAGATAATACTCGAAGATCATAAATCTCGAAGACGGAAGAGCAGTAAAAAATTCACATATACGATTTTAGATCGTTTATTGCGGTTTAGCATTTCACTCCGAATTCGGTTTCAGACGTGTCGGTTTCGAACAGGAAAAACGGAGAAAGAAAAATTACTCAATTTAAAAGGATTTTAAAAAAGTCGCATAATGAAGATTATAAAATAGCACATGCGAACCCCAAGACCACTAAATGGATCCGACCGTGACTGGCTTAACCGGCTGACCTAGAGACCTGCGAACATTAAACAGGCGCCCAACTTTACAGGTCTTACTCCTCTAAATTCCATCGCTCGGAAAGCGTCCAATGAGAGCATCGCATGGGTAGTTATCAGTTATCATCAATATCTTTAGTTCACGAGTTTCTGACCGAATGAGCAGATGTGTGGATGTGCAAACTGCAAATAAAAAATCTACATATAAACGAAGATGTCGAATTCATAAAGAGGAGAACAACCTATGGAAATGGGTATCTATGAGGCGAAGAACCTCTCGGTAAAGTCTATGAGAGGAATTTAATTTCTGCTTCGAAAAATAAAATGCCTCACTTTTTGTACAAGTATCATCATTGTCTCTTATAATACTCGTGATATGAGAGAAGATATCGTAAGTTACATATCCAATTTTGGTTTTTCTTCTGGAGGGAAGCTTAGGGAATCGCGGCCGCCACCTGTAACGGTTCAAGCACCCAAGGCGGTTCTCTGCATTCCTCCATATCGCTCCCTCCTGTCTTCTTTCGCATGCATTCACCTTAACCTCTTTCCTTTCAGTAATAAAATAATTTACCACCAAAAGGAAATTACACGGCGGATGACAGCGAGGTTTTCAAAAAATAAGTTTGACTTCTTCATTTTAAAAAGATACACGCAAAGCACGATATCTTCCGATCCTCTATTTATCCGAGGGCCGATCAGTCAAAACGACTTTTTAACAAAGTAATTTTTAAAAGTCATACAACTTTCCCTTCGCCTTCATTTAAAGGGATGATGTGAGTAATTAAAAGATTTAAAATGGTACCTCGTTAAAAAGGGCTTTAAGTCATGATTCTACATACAATAAATAGACGTCTTAACTCGAAAAAGCATCATCATTTTTTTTAAAGAACGCTTTTTCACCGTTAAAACTTCACATCAAGCCAATTGTTGATCTAAAGATGACCTTTCAGGTCAAATTATGCGGATATTTATATTTTTTATTCTAAATATACGTAAAACAAAAGAGGACTTAAACGATGAATAAATCATGAGAATCTCAAGGAAGCAGTCTGCAAAAAAGTAACGTTTTTAAGGACCCATTATTCAAATAAAATGCCCTTTTATATCCTCTCAGATACCTAAACAAGTTACATAAAACGTAAAAAGAGTCTGTTACTTTAGCACGCAAGTTTTGGCTTTAAATGGTGAGCGAAATGCTTGGGTCATTTTTAATTTCGAAAAGGAACAAAATGCTGATGCGTCGGTTACAAAACGCAGTTACATTCTAGACGGAGATTAGAGCGCAATTAGAAAGTAGTTAAGGACTCTTCTTTTCACAGGGAGACTTCGAAACCGACGGAGGCACCGACAGAAGTCTCGGCCTGTCCGCCAGCCCTAATCTCCCGGAGATCCTCATGAAAGCACGCACAGCGAGTCGCGTAATAAGATTATAAAGAAAATTTATGTACCGCAAAGAGAATTGAAAGGAATCATTTTGATTAATGGCGGAATTAAAAGAATAATTAAGAATTTAATGTTGAGCATTAAAGGTTGTTACGCAATTTTTTCATATGGACCTTTTTTTTTTCATCCTGTACCGTAATTTGGACAAAAGAGTTTGGAAAAAATTTTCAATGAAGGCTCTAACGGGAGGCCTTTCTTAAATAAACCGTAAAAAAAATGAAAACACGCATTGTTTTGCCTTTTTATGGAAGTGCTTGTGTGATACAAAGGCTTCAAAATTGAATCGACTTGACAGTTTGAGTAAAACTGATTCTTGTTTTCAACGTGCCTTGTTTAGGGCTACGATGGGACATTCATCTGTATCTGAAGGATGTTATTTCATCCATTGTTTTAAAATGAATAGGAACAGCGTTTTCACATAAGGCAACATATTTTAGAGGCCTTGTTTGGGAAAGGGGAGATGTTCGCGATAGAAAGAAACAAGCCTGGGCTGTTATTGATACAGTGCAAAACCCGTCTGGCGTAGAGGCTAAACACTTCCATGACCTGATTAGATAACGTTGCGTATCCTATTGCGGTATATTCAGTATCGAAGAAAGTTAAAAATCTTTCCTTCATTTGGAAAGCTATTAACGACAAAAAAAGAGTTCCAGTAACCTCCAAATCAAGCGCAGAGATTCCATTTTCTTTTTCGGTTGATTACGTTTCCAGGATTCATGATAAAAGAAAATCAAAGAGGGAAAAAACGAGACGAAAGTTTGATGCACGTCTATTCAATCTGACGTCATTATGGAGTACCTACTAATCTACCTTTAGAAGACGTGCATAACATCACTTTGTTCCTAACCGCTTCCGCCGCCGAGTAACAGATGGAACAGAAATCTAAAAAATTGATTTTGTCCGAAATCGAAAAATTCAAGTTATTCAGCCAATTAGCGGGTGTCAGATTTTAATGATAACGCTTTTCATAAGAATTTTCGATCTTTCCAAATAGAGAAAAAGCTATAAAAGTTTAAAAATCCAAAAAATTTCGTTCGAGACGACAGTTTTTAAGCAGGGCTTCTTTTTTAGTGATTAATATGGAGTCAGGAAGGGCGGTCGTGACGCCTTGGCCCCTTTGTTTAAAAGTCGTGTGGGTCCCTCTCGCAAGAGAAAAACACAACGAACATTACGGTCCGGGCAATCAAAACCATGGGAAAAGGACCCCGAAGTCATCACCCCGGACGGAACGATCGCGCCTTACCTTCCCCGTGTGAAAAAACATTAAAAACAAAAAGGGTCTAACGGTAATTTTAAACCCTCATTTTGTAAAAAGCAGTGCGCTAATTTGTTTGAAACAGTAATATCCTCAAAATTCATACATAGAGAGTAAATCGGTTCAATCACCTACAACTTCTTTGTTGGGATAATCGGTTAACTCTAAGGTTCTAATTTATTTTAGGTAAGGATTCAACATCCACTTTCGATTCTTCAACGGCAGCAGTTTAAAAATCCTTTCTGCTGAACTCCTTAGCCAATCAAAAGGTCAAGAACTGCATAGCTCATGAACGTGCATTCGAAGATCAATAATACAAAACAATGATCCTGAAAAGACAAGTGTTGATGTGAAAGGAAGTTCTGGTTGGTTACGATTCGACACGGATTCCACGTTTTTATACCCATTTATAACAAAGGCTCCTCAAGCCGAAAAAGGAGTATCTCACGAATAAAAAAACATGACATTTCTTCTGATTTCAAGATCATTTTTCAGACACGAAATTAACGGATTTTCATGCACGCGAAAAAAAACGCCTTCCAGTTTTCTAGGGAAATTAACAACGCAGGTGGCGCTTTCCGAGAGGAAAGAAAAAGAGAGAGAAAAAGAGCGCATCACGACAGGTTATAACTGAGACTATTAGCAAACCTGACCATTACACGAAAAGCCCTCCCGCGTTTTTCAACAAAACAAACGGAAAATGACAGGGAGGAAAAAAATTAATGTTACATTTTGAGAGGAGCTACAAAAAATTCGAATTTAGCGAGTTTCTAAGGGTCAAAAACCGGTTATATTGGTCTTACTTAAAATTTTTAACTGGAAAATATTTCAATAAAGAAGGTGAAAAAGCATATGCAAATGTCCGGCAAAACATTCGTTTATTAAATAAATATTAGTGTTGAGAAGCGTGCAGAAGTGAAGACGTTCATGAATATTGTATTAACCAGTTAAATATGAAATACGATACTGAGTAAAGTATCTAAAAGCTCGTCTTAAGAATTCGGAAGAAATTAATTTTACAAATCCCATAACGGGAATGACATGAAAGGGATTAATTTAAGAAGCTACAATAATTGATTGTGTCAAATTAATTCTAGAAAAAAAAGTCAAAGGATCAGATATGGAAAACGATTGTTTTTAGAAACCATGAAAAACGATAGGGATCATGGGCGATAGCATCTTGATGCCTTTTGTGGTTTACACTTAGAAAGTTTGAATTTCTCGCGGAAATGGTTAAAAAGCCTTCCGATTGTCGCAAGTCTTTTAAATGCCAGAATACGCATTCGTAAATTAACCGGTGTCTCAATCGTTAATGCGATGACTTTCCATTTTTGATATTGTTTCTTCAAGGCTAAAAGGGGGAATTAACGTTTTAATTTGCGTAATTTGTCGAGGGAGGAATTTCCGGACAAGGAGGGATACTAAAATAAATAAAGCCCTAGAAACGTCCGTCAATCAATATATTAAAAGCGAATCGTTGCGTCAAAATTGCTAAGTCCAAGAGCACGAAATATCTTAATTTTTTTTCTTCCTACCTCACGCGTGACCTTTTTTATTAGAAAGGATATTTGTCTTAAGTAATTATTGTTATACTTTATCAATGAAAAAATTTATTGAAAAATTTTGATGAAGAAACTCAGGAAATTCTAAAATAGTGTTTATAAAAGCCAGTTTTATCTTCGATAAAATGATCTTTCGCCGCATTTGCCACTCCTATGGTTCGTGACTAGGACGAATTCCTGGTGGCTATTAAGAAAAATCAAAAGTTGATAAGAAAAATAAGCATTCTAAGTCGTTTTTTAAGATAAACTTAAAGATCTTAGGTGTGAAATGGTCGGCTAGTCTGAGAAATTTTTTTCCCCGCTCTCTACGGTCGGGGCAAAAAGGATTCTCGCCACGAGCGGTTCGACCGATAGGAAGATTAAGCTTCGTCTCCCATTGTTCTGGTGTAATAAAGGGTTTCTTTCCCATGAAGGGTTATTGTCTGAGGAGAGTTTTCCACGTGCTTGCTCCCGGACTAGACGTCTAGACCAAACGACTTTTAAAACTTCCTTTTTTTGAATTAATTTTTAAGTTTTCTATCATACAAAAACGGGTGAAGAAATAAGTGAATTTGAATAAAAGCATCATTATTTAAACACGTTCAAAATTTAAAAGTAAAATTTCACACGTGGTAGGGCGTTTGAATTTATTGGCAACCGTGCATTTACTTGCATTTGGAACTTGTCAAAAATGTGGGAGTGGATTTCGTAGATTGACATTTTCTTTGGGTTTGAGTGTTCACACATTGGAGAAGATTCGAGTATTACTCTGCTGTCGAGAAAAACTCATCATTTAAGGAAAGTCCTACTGTCTAGGATCTGGTAAATCATTGATGACCACTTTCTCCCATGGGCCCTCTAGCTATAGAATTAAAAGTTAGAAACCGGAAAAAGCTCCAAAGCTTGAACTGACAAAAAGATACACCCCTGCAGTTTAAACGTCAAAAACTAATCAAATTATAGTTAAAATCGTGACTTATTCCGAAAAGACCACGTTTAGGAGTTTGACCCATAGGTCGAAACATCGCGATTTTCAGGTTCAGAAACTAGGGTGTATTATTTTATTGCGGTTAAAACTTTTTATGTTTGTAGAAATCCATCTCGGGTGAATGTTCTTTCGAAAAACCTCACGCAAATCTCGATATATCATACGCGAGAGATTTTTACTAATAATTGTGTTTTGATAGGTCTCCAATGGGTAAAAGTTGTATAAATTGCCGACGGATTAGAAAAAAAAACCTTCCCAAGGCATGAACTCATTGTCAGGGCTCATAATACGTTTAATACCCGGTGTGGAAGGTGAAGGATCCGTTTAAAGAGAGTAAGCCATGGGAACACTTGTCATTACCTGTTGAAGACACCTTAAACAAGGGCTTTTAAAATAGAAAAAGTTACTCCCTGATTGTAGGATTGATCGTTCACAATTATTTTTGACAATGAAAATCTAATTCCTCATGATGATACAACTTTTTCTTAAGCATCTAAGACGAAAAAAAGCTTTATGAACATTATAAAATATTTGCAATCTCATTGCCACTGGATTAATCCAAAAGTTTAGGCATCTATTTTTGAACATAAATTAAAAAAACAATGGATTATTACGCTACGCTGAGATTGGATATCGAAAGTAACTTTCTTAATCTTCAGTTTTCAACAGGGCACATTTTTATATTAATTATCCTTAAAATATGTACTTTCTTAGGGCTCCCACATTCTCTATCGATGATTACGCATTAACGGTGTACATAGACCCTACGTGTGACCTCCTGCCCTATTTATCCTCATATATTATGTATAGGATTTGAAAACGAGCAACGGGGCGGACTCATCAACAAGTGTATTACAAACTCATCCTCGAGCGATGATGGACTCATAACTAGTCATCACACTTTCGACTTTTTTTTTACCTCCTCTTTTACTTTTTAAAACGCTCGTACTTGACCTAGAGCACTTAAATCTTAATCGAGAGTTCGATTTTATTCAAAAAGTTTTTTTTTTGTCGATAAAAGGGTGATTGGGCCATGTGTCACGCGCCCACACCCGGCGAATCTAGAACGATTTTTCGTAATTCCATACACCGAGTGTAGCGGCCTAATTAAAATAAATGGAAATTTATATAAAGTTTATTGATATTTTCTCGTGCGAAAAAAATAAAAATATTGAGTTACTTATTAAAAACATGTTTCATTCGCAACATGAGGCGAAGGTTCGCACCGATAATCGCAGAAGTCTAATCATTCTTTTTCTTAACTCCGCCCCAAGTCATCCAGGATGGGCTGAACAATTGGTCATTGTGATAAAAATCTTGCACAGAGTCACCACGATTGTGGCATAGGTGGGATTTTGGGAGCCCTTGTATTGGCTCACCTGGGGTAGTGGCACCCTTGTATTGGCTCACCTGGGGTAGTAAAAAACATTTTTTCACAATTTTTAGGAGTCAATATTATTATCAAGTTGAATAACGGAAGATCGCAAATGCCGACAACAAAATAGGCGAACTAGTGACCTAAATGACCTTTTTTTTACGTTTAAAATCGACATTACGATGTTTTGCGATTGCGAATTTGGGATAAAAATAATTTGAAGGCATTTTCAAGAATAAAAATGACGCCTAAGATAAAAATGTTTCAATCAAATGTTAATAAAAATCGACGTAATACTTTTGTTTTCTCAAAAAAATGATCATCCATGAAAACATCCTAATTTATTTATAGCTCCATAAAAAAATAGGCGTAAAAATTCTTTAAAGATGAACTTACCGATTCCGAAGGTCCGCTCGTATTGTTGCCTGAAACAAAAACAAAAAATTAAATAAGCCATTTTAGAGTGAAGGAATTTTTAAATATGATAACGCGCCTCCATAAATGATACAGTTTCAAAAACAATTAGCATACAATGCAAACACACGTGTGATTAATGGGCGTGATTGGCCCTTTTAAAAACCGCACCTAAACGGGGAAGTGATGGCCTTTACGGTGACATTTTTTTTCGCCATATCGGCTATGAAAAGGATGAAAAGATCGTTAGAGAGGAAAAAATGGTAACAATGTCCGTCACGGAGGCTCGGAAAGGTGCCTAATCGCCAAGTCTGTTTACGGTACTTGATGTGCGTCTAAACCGCGATTCTTCTTGTTTCACGCTCGTCAAAAGCCGCCTTTTATCCCAACGCCATCCCTGTCTGGTCAAATTCTCGTTTTCTTTAGTAGCAACATACCGTTTCGGAGGTAAGGACTAATTTTTTCGTAAATTGCTTTTGCGGTACTGCTTTATTGTTTTTTCAGGTTTTTATTCCTTTTTTCTTTTAAAAAAACAAGCGTGGGAATAGGCAAATTAACCACAAAAATACGTTTTAAAAGCTTAATGATAAAGACAAAAAAAAAAATTTTCACTACCAAGCATTTGTAATTAAAATTGAGAAAAAATATTACTTGGAACACCCAGGATGAAGTTATTTATAGCGAAGGACATAAGATAAGGGATAATCCGTAGATTCTGGCCTTTGAACAAGTCTTTATTTACTTTCACTGCGTGGCCGTCAATTTCCTAACTTAAGAGATTCCATAAAGGATTTGTCCTTTTTTTTCTATCTGCCAGAATTGGGAGAAACGTCTCAGTTCTAGAGTTCAGGATATCTTTATTGAGAGTTTAGACCACTTTGGAACCACGTGAATTCCTCCTTTATCCTCAAAACGTCCCCCTTTTCTCTTCTATTTGATACCTGTTATCAAACTCATGAGGGATATCCGTTTCCAGGCGGTCTTTCGAGTCCACACTCCTTGGAAAATTTATGGTTTTCGGGTCAAGTCGTGTGATTCGAATCTGCATATGTATAAAGCACGAAAGGCAAATAAACGATAAATTTTAACCTGGAGATATTTAAGAAAAGAATATCACCAGACTAACGACACACAAATTTTTCCATTATCATCCCCAAATGAAAAGCTCAAATAAATCACGTTTGAAAAATGTTCTCCGTCAACGAAGAATGAAAAAACCGAAATTAATGTTTAGAAACATTATTTTCTTTCCCTTTTGGTTAAGTACCATAACCCCATGTCCCAACTTGGAAAAGTGTAATTTTAAGGATCATCGTAAGGATTTTAGATAACATCCAATTCAAAAATACGTAATATTACGAGTTCAAACGCCCTTTTCAAACTTAACAGACGCCGTGTCTTGATTTCTGACCGCGATTGTGGTCATGGAAAAAATCACAGGGCACAAAGAAGCGTGAAAAAAAAGGTTTCCCAATAAAAATTATCAAATAGAATTACGACCAGACAGAAAGGAATATGCAAATTCTCGACATCACGCCCTGAATGGTCACAGGAATGCAATCCATAAAATTATAATCCGAAAAAAGATCAATTCGTGACCGATAAAGGGAATGGCATTCGACGTTTTACGCGAAGGAGTGAAGTACAAAAATGCTCTGAATACACGTTCCTTTTTGAACCTGTTGCCGTCCACTGCAAAAATGGGTCGGACTTGTACCTTTAGAACGGACACACCTTTCTAGCAGGTCAGAGGCGAGGGTCGGTAACGAGACCATTCATGCAAATAAACGCGGTTTGACGGCTTTGTCTAACTTTATTTATGTTTCGAACGTTTAAATGAGCAATACAAGTCCGGCAAACGTTTCAAAGTGCATGCAAACAAGGTTAAATGCTGCTTTTATACGTTTTGTACACCCATTATAATATTTCTCCTCCACAAAAGGAAGTTATTAAAACAAACAAAGGTATTCTTCAAAGGAGTTTTGAAGCTCTGAGAGGCTCTCAACGACAGGAATTGAGTAGAAAATTATTATTTCAGTTATTTTGATTAATTTGTACATTTTAATGGACCGTTTGAAAGGCGAAAAGGGTAGGCAAACTTAAACGCGTGTCAATCGTCTATTATGCAACTGCCAATGTCAAGGCTGGTGAAAGCGTGGCCTACAACACGTGAGCCAATCTTCCCCATCCTTCGCGTTCCCTGTCCGTCACATTCCTTTTTATGTATTAATAAGTTCATGATTAATTACGCCGACTTGATTTATGATCAAATTATAATCCCTTCTGATTAAACCATTTAACGTTATCTTCGGTTTTTGCAAATGGTCCAGAACACCCAAGCTGAAATGACACTGATGACTTCAGCTGTTGTTTCGTGAAAAAACAGTACCTAAACATTTTTAATTATATTTTCTGACTTCTGAGAATTTCGTCCCGTCGTTTGCTTGACGAACGTTTCGCCCCTTGACATACCTGCCGTAGATCTTTTCCAGACCTTTTCTCCTAAAAGATTTACAACGTTTTAGGAAGTCATTTCCTGTTAGTTTTGACAAATTGGCCGTCGCCGAAGTTTCCCATATTTTTCGATCAGTTTTAAATGAAGTATTTCGTGTTGGAAAGTATTTTTTTAAATTTCAGAGTACGCGAATCACGAAAGCATTAATAACTTCTTCCGAATCGGAAGTTAAAATCATGATTAATTAAATTTACAAGGAAGAATCAATCAAAAGCTAATCATATAATAATAAAAAAATTGTTAACACTAAAATTCACGTGCAATTCACGATTTCAATTTAGACAAGTCACGAGCTAATTACTTTAACTCAATATTTTCTAAAATTTATAGGAAGACGTCGGGTCCGCTGACTGTTAAAAAATAAATGTAATTATTCCTTAATGGAGCATGAACATAATTGCCGCATAAGGAGATAATTATCGACGTAAAAAAGGCGGTTCACACAGTTTTAAACCATTTAACGACTAATAAATGATATAAAAATTACGGCATTTAATCAAGAAAGGTTAACTATGAAGCCAAATATGAAAAGTTCAACTGCTATAGTTTAGATGAAAAACAAATTTAAAAACAATTATTTAAAATACCGGTTATTTCTTGAGGACGTTTTTCTTAAATGCAGATTGTTACATCATATGATATACGTTACATAACAAAAATCAGGAATCTGCGTTTTTTTACATTCCATGCTAAACTATTTTTTTCGAAAACAGTTATCTTCACCAAAGAAAGTAAAAATTGAAGGACTTAAAAAAAAAGTATTTTGTGACAAATCCGCTTTAGATCCCACATCAAATCCCACTCAGCTTATCATATCAAGGTCTCCGGTTTTTTACTTAAAATAAATTACAGACATAAAGGAACAAAAAGAGAATATAAAAGTAAAATTTATTTTTCCTTTACGAATTTAAATCATTATAAACTCTCAACCTATTCTATTTTTCGCCTACGGCGAAAAAATGTGTCGCCGTTATTTACTTCGGAAAGACGTTTTATGCGATTTTGAATCTCTGTACGGGGTAATTCGATGGTTAATTAACATGGGGATAGATAAGGTGTTATCGATCGTCTACAAAGGGATATCGCGAACTGTATAAAATTTCGATAAATCAACTCACTGGGGAATAAATAACTGACAATGGGAATCGTTATACCTTTGAGAAATAGCACAATGGCTTTCTTCATGCATTGAGGGCGTGGATTAAATAATATAGAATATACACAATTCACGTTTTTTGGAAATTTCTAATGCAAGATTCGTCTAATTAATAAATCTCGAAATGGGACTTGAGAGTTGAAAGTCATTAGCATAGATCTGCAGTTTGTGCAGTAAGGTGGGTCCGGGGCATTTTAAAGAGGGTTTTAAATCATTTTTCACGCCGTTTGTGGGAGTGGACGTTTTTCAATAAACCTGAGTTACGACGTTTGCAAAATGTCCCCACTCATGCTGGATAATGTTACAAAGTGCAGCATTAAAGAAAATAAGGCTTAGAAAGGGTATTTGGATAGCAAGATTAAGCACTAGGAAGTTTTTTGCTTTCTTCCGGTCGTTTGAAAAAAAAGGACCTTGTAAATAGTTAATTAACTCGATGGCTTTTTTACGCCCACTGTCGAAAGTCTAGGGCACGAGGGTAACGAATTTGGCACCCGAGGCCTAATACAGAGCTCCCCCCAAGAGAATATCGTATGCACATAATGAAAAGAAATTAACATAGGGACGAAGATGCCTTCAGGGTTTGAAGTAATTGACGGTATCAACGTTCGAAGAGGCTTTCATAAACAGGAGGTTTATGATCATTGATCACTGATATTTAAATCGAGACGAGTTTCGAGACAATTGAAATGACGATCCCACACTTTCCTTTACGTGATGAGGCCTCGTTGTTTTTCTCCGGTGAACACGATATCCACCCCCTGGACAATTACGGAGTGGTCAGGGATACTTAGCGTTCGGCCCTTCGTTTCTTTTTATTTTCATTCTAGAGGAGCTCACGACAAGGGCAGACGTCCGGTAATTAGGACGCGGGAAAATACTACAATTAAGAGAAGATCCGGAAACATAACGTGGATAAGTGGGTCCCTAACTTAATTTTATGTAATTTCTTATCATCGCTTTCTAAACTTAAAAATAAACTTCATTTTACTTTTAAAATTAATTTTTTTTTCATCGATCAAATTGCCTAATTCGACCTCCCTTTCTATGAAGCATTTTTCTCCTTAGACAAGCGAATTTCAGATAAAAAATTTACTATTAAATAGAAAGTATTCCTTACAAAGGTTAAGCTTATCTGAGTGCATTCATGGGCGGATTCAGCATAAAATTAGTGAATACACAAAAATTTTGAAAGTGCTAATTACAGGCCCCAAACGGATATGGTTCCAAGAGTACACTACGTAGTATAAGACATTTTATGATTTGAAGGTTTTCGAGGGTTTTTCCACGGGTTTTTCCCGAGTTTTCTTTGATTTGGAGCGTTTTCCTCCATCGACCAATAGAAATATCTTAAGACATTTTTCTACAGTTTTTTGGCAATGAAATATCCTTATAAGTTATAACAAAATGTTTATCTTTATTTCTCTCTTTTTACTCTCGATTTCTTTAGTATTTCGTTCGAGAAGAACGGCCCTGCTGAATTAAAATTTTCTTGGAAGCATCTTTGAAACAAAATTCAGAAACTTAATACTTATTGTTGATTCATTGATTTATTGAAAAATGATATCACCGAATGATTAAAAGGGTAAAGGGAGAGAGTGATACAAAATTTGAATAATTGATAAATCGAAACCGTATGGCGGTATAAATATCAGTGCCCACGCTATATCGTATAACAGCCTACAGAAAATTTTTCTCGAGGTTAAATTGCACTTTATACACCCGCAACGGAAAGAAAAAAAACTAATTGGGCCCGGTTTTATAGAGAACCGAAAAAAAAAGTTTTGTTGTAGGATTTGACAATTCCACACACTTTCTATACATCACGACGAAATTGTAAATTATAATTTCTTTTCTTTCCCCTTTGACCATCATTAAAGTTATTAATATGTTAATCATGCGTCATGGTGTTACTGGGCCAGAGAAGACGGCGATGATATCTTGGTAAAGGTCAGGAGATTGCGATCTGCGCTGCAGAATCTCCTCAGGGCGAGGGGTACGATCTTTTAATCCTAATTTGCATAAATAATTTCACCAACAAAGATTACTATTTTTCAATTTATAAGACCGTTATGTCGGAAAAGAAAATAACGACATGATAAACGAACATGAACAAGATTAATCGACATACTCGCTTCCGATGAAAACGAAAGTTTACGCGGTTCGGATTTTCAACCCGGATATAAAATTTGATCAGAAAAATGACATTTAAAATATAGAATATTAAACTTGAGACTCCTCATGATTTAACTCGAAATCTTCTGACTTTCAGTAAATCAAAATACACGTGAGCAAAACGCAAAATAAGCAATTTTGACTAAATAACACCATGAAATACTAAGAATTCAATAAACACAAAATGCAATCTCCAGCAGTGGCCCATTTTTTTTCCTTTCAAAAGCAAAGCTCTTTTGAGCTTTCAAATGTCAATACACTTTTTAACCTCAAAAAAATTAATAATAAAATTGTTTTTAATTAATAGGGTTTTTACAAAATAAAATGAGGAACTCATAAAACAATTTTTAATAGATCATCAATTAAAGTATTTAATTTATCCTTGAAATTCCAGGAGAATCCTTTACTACCAAAAGCGAGCAATGTCTGTAATTATCTCGAGCTACTATTTATTAAGTTGACATTTATAGGATTACTGTAATTATTAACAACCTTTGTGAAAATTTGACCTCAAAATTTTAAAGTTTTTTGTTACTAGTCCGTTGAAAGAAGAGCGAGTATTAAAAAAATTGTCTAAAAGGTTTATAACCGTAACACCGGTGGCGAAAGAAGTGCGGAGGAAAAACACACAGGACGTCATATCTCATCATAAAAACATCAATCATATGAATTCCACGACGAGTATCCCCGTAGTTTTTTTTTTCGGCCTTCCGTTACCTTAGCCGAAATGAAACGCGCATTAGTGACTCGAAAAAAAAACCGCTCTAATAATCAGCTACTGAATTTTCCCCGCAAATAATAGGGATAAGGAGAGAAAAAGAAGGTTGAATTAGGGTTATTTGGACTTTTTTTTCGAGCCTCTACGTTCCTACCTCCCATGTATAAAAACCAATAGATTACAGAATCCTTCAAATTAAATTCCAACGCAAACAAGCTACATGTAATTAAATTTTAATGCCGACAATTCTCCTTGAAAATCAAATAGAAGGGAGGAAAAACCATTGAAGGGTCAAACTTAAATGGTTTTATAAAAAAAAAAATTTTTTTAAACCGACCTTGTTTTTTTATTGTTGAAGGAGCTTGGACAGTTTTTAAAAATGAGGATTAATGCTTAAAACGTAATTTCCTCGGTGTTTTTTTTTATTTCATTATAGTACAAGAGGCCTTTTTGAGGACGTGCGATCCGACCTACCTTACAACAGGTGCATTGTGTATTGTGTACAAAAGGAAGAAGAGTAGAAGGGAAAAAACCCAAGAAAGGTCTCGTAAGGACAGGTGGGTGACGGCACAAAAACTACAGACTTCCCATTGATCCGAATCGTCGCTTTTTCGTAGAAGCTCTTTTTCTCAGACAAACAATGCTTTTCAAACGTCTTCTCAGATTTTAATTCAATCTGTTTCCAAACGTAGGGAATCGAAAGAAAAAAAATCGGTAGCTAAGTCGATGGGCTATAAATTCGGGATTGCTTCCGAAGAAAAGAGAAATCTACTCGAGAGTTCAGGTTCCCAGGGATGTTCTGATTCTTGACCTTCCGCATACTTAAATTCTAAATGCCATTTCTTAACACCTCCAACTATTTCAACCGAAAAACCTTTGATCTAAATTCCTTCTAGGGTGACATTTAATTACTTTTAAGTAATACGCCTTCCTTTCTGGAAAAATGGGATTTTTATGCTAATAATTACGTGTTTAAAGTACTAGTTTGAAGAGCTTCCAACGAAAACTTTCTTAAAGAGAAGTAAAAATATAGGAGGGGAAGTATAAAGGAGGGGAAGTATAACGGAGGGGGAAGTATAATGGAGGGATGTAAAGGGGGAAATATAAAGGATGGGAAGTATAACGGAGGGGAAGTACTCGTATAAAGAAGGGAAGTTTTTTTTTAATTTTCCGATTTTTTTTTTTTCGAAAATTTGTTTTAAGTATCAAGGTAGAAATAATGGGATTTTCGCCCAAGGGAGGTCCCTCTCGTAACGGGTGGACGTAAAATTTCTCCTACTAATATGATAATTAATGTAGAAAATTGATAATTTTTTTACACCAAAATTTTTTAAAAATATAAGGAGTATTGGGTGAGAATTTGGTGAAAATCGGAACAACGGTTCGGCCGCAGCGCAGTTTTTAAAATTTCAAACGTGCATATCTCCGCCATTTTTTCGAAATTCAAAAATCGCAGACGATGATTTCTTGTCAACTATTCAGGAAGGTTGTGTGAAAATTGGGGAAAACTGTGGCCGTTTAAGTGTTCCGGAAAAAGCTACGGCCAGCCAGAACCACAGACAAAGTTGATCGGTGTAGATCCATATTCGAATTTATCCTACGGGGCTGGAAGACCCCTTCCCAAAAACCCGACGTGGAGGGTATTACAACAACTTCTTTAGAGAAGAAAAGGCACAAAATGTTCTCAATTTTAACCATTGGTAAGAAAGGGGTTGTATAAAACATATGGCAAAGGTACAATGGATTAGATGAATAATTTTCCAGTAACACCTGTCAATATACGGGAGGGGCTAAAAGTCCCTCGGACACCTGTCCGACGGTGGCACCCATAAAAATCCCGTTAGAGAGCCCCTCTGCGTTGTGAATTTCCTCTCCCCGCGGATCAGCCTCTTAAGCAGATTTATTCGCGTCGTCTCCTCCGCCACAGTAACTGATGCCGGTCAATTAGCCGTGTGAAGGATTCTTACAAGCGGTTTTGTGTAATTACCGTTGATCGAGGAATGAGGACGGTCAGTAATTTGGCCTTTTGTTCCCCTCAAAGAAACCACAGAATCCTTTAATATGCAAACGGAAAATCTCCGCATTTAAGAAAAAAGGTAGATGGAAGATAAGTTTGAAAATCCTTTGGTCAGCCTGTCAAGACTGTCTCCCACGCCTCTCTCTTGAATGACAGTTTTACAAAGATTCCGATAATTTAGAGAAAAGATAAACGAAAAACCTTTCATTTCCGAATCATAAATAATGAGGTACAAGTCAATTATAAAATTTGGGTAAAAGTCTCAATAAAAGCTTTTTGAATCAGCGGTCCGTTCTCAAGGTGAGTCAGAAAGTCAATGCAAATTTGAAGACTCAAAAACCAGTTGTGTTTCATTCCAAGCTTTTTTTTCTTAATCAATGATAAACATGAAATAACACAATGCTTCACGTTTTCGAAAGGGAGGAGGAAGAGTGCATCAAATGGGATAACATCGAACACCACTCACATCAATGATTTTAAAAACACGATCGAAATTGAAATCGTTTGTAGGCGTTACGTAAGATAGCCAAATTTTCAAAGGAAGAAAAAGCCGCTGGAATGTCTGAACATGAAGGTTTTAAGGCGTTGTTTTGAGATTTGGTCCAAAACTAATCCGAGGCTCAGAGGGTGGCCGAATGAAAGTGGGCCGAAGTCTTTGTCAAAAGAAATACACGAAAGTGAAGAGTTTTACGGAACGTGTGACATTTAAGGAAAGTTAATGAATTCAAAACTAGACCTCGCGAAAAAGATCTCAGATTCTCGATTTCCAGGCTTGTTGATGACACTTTTTTTTATCT